>VDFB02190175.1:0-11417 GCA_007258455.2 Sequoia sempervirens
AATGAACATTGCCTTCACAAGGGAGTTGTCCATGGAATGGATGGTCTCCGTAGCAATGACAACCCCGTCAAGAATTTGTCGACCAGCCACAAAACCACTTTGTTCCTCTGAAATCAGCACTTTAAGCCACTTCTTCAACCTCTCAACCACAACCTTCGAAATGATTTTGTATGCCACATTGCAAAGAGAGATAGGCTGAAACTAAGATAACCTATCAGCCCCTTCACATTTGGGGATGAGAGCAAGGAAGGTGGAATTCAGGGCACAAAGCATCTGCTTATTCCTCTGGGACTCATGGACAACCTCTGGAAGATCCAACTTTATGATATTCCAAAATTCTTAAAAAAAATCAATCGAGAAACCATCGGGGCCATGAGCTTTACCCCTCTTCATCTGAAACACAATCCCCTCTAGCTCATCAAGAGAGATCTCTTTCATCAAATATTCATTCGCCTCCCTGGAGGCCAACTGAGGAATACAAGAAAGAACCTGTGCTTCCTCGACAGAGCCCCCCTGCAAATCCTCTCTGAATAAAGAAGCAAAATACTGAGATGCCTTGGCAAAAATTTCCTGAAATGAGGAAAGACGTTCCCCCCTATCATTCACCAAAACAGGAATGGAATTACCATGCCTCCTGTCCTTCACAGAATTGAAGAAGAAGGCGGTGTTTTTATCACCTTCCTGAAGCCAGTCAACCCTGGCCTTTTGCTTCCAATATATTTCTTCCTGTAATTCAAATTCCTCAACCACTTTCAGAGCCTTAGCCTCCTCCCTAAGAAGATCCTTAGAAGCCCCGTTCTCCCGAATCAACCACATAATATTATTCAACTCTTCCTGAGCAACACCCTTAGCATGAAAGATATTATCAAAACAATGACGATTCCACCTCTTAAGCTGATATTTGATAAACTGAAGAAGCTTGGAGAAAGTGTACATTGTTGTGCCAAAAGTTGGTCTACCAATCCTCCACCACTCAGCTACATGTTCATGAAGAGAAGGATCCCGTAACCACATAAGTTGGAACTTAAAGGAGGGAGAACGAGGCCTTTGAGCAGATATAATACTAAGCTTAATAGGCCAATGATCAAAACCTCTCCAATCAAGAATTTCAAATCGAGTGGACCACAAGTCGCCAACCCAATAAGAAGAAACCAAGAATCGATCTAACCTCTCAGCAACACAACTCTCACCAATTCTCCTATTATTCCAAGTGAAGCGACCATTACAGGGTTGAACATCAATAAGATTTAATTCAGAAATGTTATCTCTGAATAATAGAGCAGAAGGCTCCAACCTAGCAATTCCACCTCTTTTCTCAGACAACTCCACAATAGCATTAAAATCACCAGCCATAACCCACGGATGGAAAGGAGCTAAGCTACGAACAAAACGAAGATGGGACCATAGAAGTTGTTTACCCTGAAACTCAACAGGAGCATACACATTAGAGAGGAGGATACACTCCCCAGTCTCGTACCAAGAGGCGACCAGGGACATAGAGGATCTAGAGGACATCCACCAGAGAGGGAAAATCTTCTAAGGGTTCCAAAAGCAAGCCACCCCCTGGAAGCACCAAGAGCCCCCACACACTGGAAATCACCATATTTCCACAACTTAGGAGCCATGTCCAACATATTATCCACAAAGAGTTTAGTCTCCTGAAGAAAAAGAACATCCGGAGAATGATTCCTAACCAAATCACGAACAACTTTTTGTCGAGGGCCACTGTTCAAGCCCCTTACATTCCATGAGAGAACAATCATTTCTATGGGCATGAAAAATGTGAATCCAGAGTCTTGACTGACCCTGACTCCACCAGAGTTTCCCAAATTAATTTAATCTTATCCATATCCTTTTTCCTTCATAGCTTGGAAGTCCTCTCACCAACCCCTTTCTTCAGTTCCTTTTGCTGAATACCCAAACGAGAAGAGGACAAAGAGTTCTTCCCCACTTCTGTGCCTTCCTTTAGGGGCAATGGGGACCCCCCTCCACCACTCTTCGAAGCTCCCATAGAAGATTCATGTTCAGCCTAGACAATCAATTGTTGATCTGAATCCACCTGCCCAACCCCTATCTCCTGCACAACTTGCATAGCCTCCAAAGTAGGCCCATCCTATCTTGTACCCAGAGTTCCATGATCCAAGTTCAACAACCCTAGATTCACTTCCTCCTGGCTGAGATCATCCAACACCTCAAATCTATTAAAAGTGTCATCCTCCTGCCTCTCCCTCAAGGTTCGCCGCCTCGACATTCCTATTAAGGCCTTGATGTGGACATAACCATCATCTCTTCGCGGACTATCACCTAGAATATGCTCTTTCCCCATCGCACCTAGAAAGTGCATTGCAGAAGGCCGAGAAGGTTAGCACCACAAAGCTTAGCCCTAGGGCACCTACGCTGCAAGTGACCATATTCGTGACAAAGACAACACCAAAAAGGAAGGGTTTCATAATCTAACTGTTGCACCCAAGTATAGGATCTAGCACTCATTTCAACAAAATCTAGCAATGGCCTGCTTAAATCAATTTCTACACAGATATGAGCAAAATTCATTACCTTTTAAAATTGTGTTTGTTGTGAAGATCCAATAGGTTTACCAAGCATTGAAGCCACCAAATGCAACACGTCATCTCGCCAACACTGAACTAGAAACCACGGCAACTGAACCCAAACTGGAATCCGACTCGGTAGTGCCTCATTCGGGTTGAAGCCAACATGCCATGGCTTGATAAACAAACCCACCTGGTTATAAAAATAGGGACCCCCCTCAAAGATCTTATTCCGATCAGCCATGCAATCGAATGAGACCATAAAATAGTTGTCTGCAAGGAGCATAATCTCCATCTCCCCCTCCGACATCCAAGTCCGTTGAGCCCAGGATTCCAAAAATTGTAGCAAAACTCTCAAACCCATGAACTTACAATAAAAGGAGTGCCTCGAATAATATTCAATATCATCTACAAGTAATTCCATCGGGATGACCAATTTCGGTCTCTCTTTGCATCTTTCCAAACACCCATTAATCTTCGTTATTCGTGACCCCCCAGATGACCCCATCTCAAACTTCTCTAGATCCGATGTAAAAAGGTTGTTATCATAGATTTTATCTATCTGTGACGCATGTTTTGAGGCAAATGCAGTACGAAAGTCCATCTTGGGGCTCGCCCCAGATGACTCCCCTTGTGACATTATTGCAGAAGATGTCCCTAAACATGCATGCAAGCCCTCAGGTCCCTTGAACAAAAGAAGATTCAGCGCAACAAATACACAAACACAGCAACACAAAAATCAAAACCAACAGCGAATACAATCAGCCTACACCACACAATCCGCAGGAAATGGAAGAGAACTGAGGCTGAACTGCACAACCCCAACGCGGAGGATACCCACCAAGCGAAGCCTCACGATGACTAAAAGATTAAAGGGCACCGCCAAACAAAGCCAGCGGGTAACATCAACTATGTCAGCGCTGCGCTCCACGCAGAAAGCCGGGCCAAGCTCCGCGACCACCACCACACCTCGTGAAAGACACAGGCAAAAACAACCACCACACACACAACAGCAAGAGATAAGGGGATATCTGCGTTAAAGACCACGCAGAAGCACAAGGTAACACCCCAACACATTGCAAAACCCCCACCTTTGAAGCCTTTCTTTGAAGATTGAAGCATCCACCAATCACCAAAACCATGCACCGAAGGGATCTTCAACATGCAAATCTTGACTCAATGGCGTCGCGTGGTGCACGCCAACCACAGAGCTATCCTCCTAAGCTTTTTTTCAAGCCCTTCATCATTGAAGATTTTCAATGTTCTTATTAATTTAATTTTCCCCGCTTTTGTTGCCGTGGGTTCCCTTTGGCACAACGGCGGTGGGTAGGGTTTGTGCCGGCCGCTGCTTGTATCTCCGCCGTGGTGTGGCATCCCGTGGGTATCTTGCGTGTCACGCTGCGTGGGTTCACTTTGTCTGCTTGGCTCGGGTGGGGCGGAGGCTGTTGGGTGTTGTGTGGGGTTTGGTACGCTGCCCCTCTCCGTGGCTTTGTGATTTCCTGCTTGGGGGTCCGGTGGTTCATTTTGAAGTTGAAACTTGTGCGCTTTGGAGGGTGGTGGGTGAAGCTGGAGGGGTATTGAGGTGATCCTCGCGTGAGTGTCCTCCTCCTATTTCTTGTTTTGGGGGCTTGCATGCCCGAGTTGGATATTGTTCTGAGTCATGTCACGAGGGGAGTCATCTGGGATTAGCCCCAAGATGGATTTCCGATTAGCTTTTGGATCGAAACCCTTGGAATAGGGTGCTAAGGTTTTTGATAATAATTTGTTCACGCTGGGTCAAGAGATGAATAGTTCTGGATTGTCTGGAGGACCTAGAATTTCAAAAATTAATGGGTGTTTGGAAAGATGTAAGGAGAGACCGAAACTGGTTATTCCGATGGAGTTGTTGGCGGATGATATTGATTATTATTCAAAACACTCCTTTTATTGTAAGTTTATGGGTTTAAGGGTCTCGTTGCAATTTTTGGAATCTTGGGCTCAGTGGACTTGGTTCCCGGAAGGAGAAATGGAGATCAGACTCCTAGCTAATAATTACTTTATGGTTTCATTTGATTGCATGGCTGATAGGAATAGGGTTTTTGAGGGAGGTCCCTATTTCTATAACCAAGTGGGCTTATTTATGAAGCCGTGGCATGCGGGTTTCAATCCGACTGAGGAGCTTCCAAACAGGGTTCCAGTGTGGGTTCGTCTGCCATGGTTTCCTGTCGAATGTTGGTGAGAGGATGTCCTACGTTTGGTGGCTTCAATGCTCGGTAAACCAGTTGGGTCTTCACAACAAACGCAGTTTAAAAAGGTAATGACTTTTGCACGTATCTGTATTGAACTTGATTTAAGCATGCCATTGCCAGATTCGGTGGAGGTGAGTCCAGGATCATATACATGGGTGCAACAGATAGACTATGAAACTCTGCCTTTTCGGTGTCGATTTTGTCATGAGTATGGACACTTGCAGTGTAGATGCCCTCGGGCTAAGCCTGTTGGGCCCCAATCTGGCAATAATCCTCGCAATCCGCCGGGGGCTGATAAGGGGAAGGAGCCTATTCCAGGTGATGGTAGTGCAGAAGATGGATTTATTCCTGTCAAAGCTCGTAACAGAAATCGAGGGCAAAAGAGGACTTTGGGGGAGAGGCAGGATGATGCTTCTTTTAACAAGTTTGAGGTGTTGGATGATCTCAACCAGTAGGAAGTGAATCTGGGTTTGGTGAACTTGGATCAAGGCACTATGGATTCAAGAAAGAATGGGCCTCCTTCGGAGGTTATTCAGGTTGTGCAGGACTCGGGTGTTGGGCAGATGGACACGGATCAGCAGTTGATTGTTTCAGTTGGACAGGATCCTGTGCTTGGGACTCTGACGAATGGGGGAGAGGGTTCTCCTTTGCCTTTAAAGGTTGGTGTGGAAGCGGGAAAAAGCTCCAACTCCTCTTCTCGCATGGGTATTCTGCAAAAGGATCCAAAGAAAGGGGTTGGTGAGAAGAATCCCAAGCTGGGTAGGAAAAAGGATTTAGAAAAGATTAAATCAACTGGGGAGACTCTGGTGGAGTCAGGGGCAGTTAAGACCCTGGGTTCTCACTTCTTGTGTTCTCAGAAATGATTGTTATATCTTGGAATGTAAGGGGCTTGAACAGTGGCCCCCGACAAAAAGTTGTTCATGATTTGGTTAGGAATCAATCTCCTGATGTTCTTTTTCTTCAGGAAACTAAGCTTTCTGTAGAGAGTATGGTGAATATGGTACCTAAGTTGTGGAAGTATGGCGAGTGTCAGTGTGTTGGAGCTCATGGTGCCTCCGGGGGGGTGGCTTGCTTATGGAATCCACAGAGGATCTATCATCTCTGGTGGATGTCTTCTAGGTCGGCTATTTCGTTGGTGGCTTCTTGCTATGTGACTGGAGAATGTATTCTTCTCTCCAATGTGTATGCGCCTATTGAGTATCAGGGTAAGCAACTTCTTTGGTCTCATCTTCGATATGTTTGTAGCCTGGCCCCCTACCACCCTTGGATTCTGGCTGGGGATTTCAATGCTATTGTGGAGTTGTCTGAGAAAAGGGGGGGAATTGTTCGATTGGAACCTTCTGCTCTGCTTCTCAGGGATAGCATTTCTGATCTTAATCTTATTGATGTCCAGCCTAGTAATGGTCATTTTACTTGGAATAATAGGCGAACTGGTGAACACTGTGTTGCTGAGAGGCTTGACCGGTTCTTGGTCTCCTGTTATTGGGTTGGTGACTTATGGTCAACCTCCTCTGAAATTCTGGATTGGAGGGGCTCGGACCACTGGCCTATCAAGCTTAGCATCATCTCGACTCGCGCTCCTCGTTCCCCTTCCTTCAAATTCCAGCTTATGTGGTTACGGCACTCTACTCTTTTTGACCAGGTAAGTGTGTGGTGGAGGGTTGGAAGACCTGCTTTTGGTACTGCAATGTATACCTTTGCTAAGCTTCTTCAATTTATCAAGTATCAGCTTAAAAGGTGGAATCGTCGGTGTTTTGGCAATATTTTTCATGATAAGGTCGCTGCCCAAGAAGAGCTAAACACTGTTACAAGATTGATTCGAGATAATGGGGTTACTGAGGATCTTTTGAAAGAAGAGGCTAGAACTTTGAAGGTGGTTGAGGAATGTGAGTTACGGGAGGAGATATATTGGAAGCAAAAGGCTTGGATTGACTGGTTGCAGGAAGGGGACAAAAATACTGCTTTTTTCTTTAATTCTGTGAAGGCCAGGAGGCATGGTAACGCTATATTTGTGTTAGTTAACGATAGAGGGGATCGTGTTGTCTCGTTCCAGGACATCGCGACTGAGGCATCACAGTATTTCGCTGCTCTTTTCAAAGAGGACTCTCGAGGGGGTTCGGTCGAGGACGAACAGGTTCTTTCGTGTATCCCTCAATTGGTCTCTAGGGAAGCGAATGAGGATCTGATGAGGGAGATTTCTCTAGAGGAGCTAGAGGAGATTGTGTTTCAGATTAAGAGGGGAAAAGCCCCTGGCCCGAATGGTTTCCCAATAGAGTTCTTCCAAGAGTTCTGGGAAATCATAAAGTTGGACCTTCTAGCAGTTGTTCAGGAATCCCAGAGGAACAAGCAGATGTTGCGTGCTCTTAATTCCACTTTCATTGCTCTCATCCCTAAGTGTGAAGGTGCGGATAGGTTAACTCAGTTCAGGCCTATTTCCCTTTGCAATGTGGCTTATAAGATTATTGCAAAGTTAATGGCTGAGAGATTAAAGAAGTGGCTTAAAGTGTTGATCTCAGAGGAGCAAAGTGGGTTTGTCACTGGTCGAAATTTTTTGGATGGGGTTGTTATTACTACTGAGACCATCCACTCCATGGCTAGTTCACAAGAGAAGACTATGTTTATCAAATTAGATATGGCTAAGGCCTATGATAGGGTTAGATGGTCCTTCCTTCGGAAGATCCTTGGTGCTTTTGGATTTTGTGCTGATTGGATCCAATGGGTTATGAGTTGTGTTATGTCAGTATCCTTTTCGGTACTGATAAATGGAGATCACTCTGAGCTTTTTGGGGCATCTCGGGGTCTTCGCCAAGGGGATCCCCTATCCCTGTACATATTTCTTCTTTTTGCTGAAGGTCTTGGGCGTTTGCTGAAAAGAAATGTTGGGGCTGGGAACATTCAGGGTTGGCATTGGGGTGGAGACTTGCCTCTACAGTCTCATTTGTAGTTTGTTGATGATACTGCCTTGATGGGGATGGCTACTGTCAAGGAAGCTACCTTTTTGAGATAGTTGTTGGATGTTTACTTGGTGGCGTCGGGGCAATTGATTAATGAGGACAAATCTTCCATCTTCTTCTTCAATATGCCTGCCCCCATCCAGAGAAGAATTGCTAACATTTTGAGATTCCAGATAGGAGTTCTCCCTTTTATGTATTTAGGCATCCCTATTTCTGTTGGTCGTCTTCCCAAGGGTTCTTGGCAGAATATCATTGATAAGTTGCGGGTGAAAGTCAATCACTGGACTCATAGATGGCTGTCCTTTGCTGGGCGGGTTCAGCTTCTTAAATCAGTTGTGCAAGCACTCCCTGTTTACAGGTGTATGCTTCAAGTGGCTCCGGTTGGGTTTCTTAAGGAGTTGGACTCTCTTGAGCGACAATTTTTATGGGCTGGATGCTTTTCGACCTCCAAGTGGAGCCTGGTCAAGTGGGAAGAGGTGTGTAGTCCTAAGCAGTATGGTGGCTTGGGACTTCGACAATCTTCTTTGTTTGGAGTGGTTGTGGCTGCTAAGCTTTTCTGGCGTTGGTGTGTGGAGCAGGATCAGGTGTGGGCTAGGATTTTATCTCATAAGTATTTTCCTGGCGTCCCTCGGCATGATCTCCTTAGGTACCCTCTTGAGGGGAAAGGTTTGGTGATTTGGAGTACTCTTCAGAAGGGTGCGAAGCTCATTAAGGAGGGTTTATTTTGGATATGTCGTCAGGGCTCAAAAGCTCTTTTTTGCTCTGACTCTTGGGATGGTTTCCCTCCGCTTATATCTCAGTTTCCTCACCTGATACCGTTGAGCCAGATTTTTCTTGCGGCTGGTTGGTCTCGGGTGAGTGACTTCAAGTCATTTTCTTTTTATGGGCAGTTGGAGAAGGCCTGTTGGAAGGATCCCACCTAGTGGCCGGTTGTGGGTGAGGAGGTAGGCAAGGCCAAGCTTCATGTGATTCTTCATAGCAGGCGTTGTAGTTCCCTTCAGGAAGAGGATATTATTGCTTGGGCTCATAATCCCAAGGGGAGTTATTCTGTTGCTTGGGGCTATCAAGTGTTGCTGGATCAGAAGTTGGCTAGGGCGGAGGTTCAGTGGTGGAAGAGGGTGTGGAGTAAGCTATCATGGCCTAAATGTAATTGTTTTGTTTGGACTTTAGCGTGGAATAGATGCTTGACCTGGGATAACATCTGTAAAAGGGGTTTCCAGGGGCCTTTAGTTTGTGTTCTCTGTGGGAAGGCGGAAGAGGATTCCTCACACTTGTTCTTCTGATGTCCCTTTGTTGTGCAACTTTGGCATTGGTGGTGGGAGGTTTGGAAGAAACCTTGTGTTCATGCTTCCTCTTTGGTTGAGTTCTGGGATAGTCTGGGAAGACCCCCCTCGCCGGCCTCCTTTTTGCAGGAGGTCTGGTACGCGGGACCTACTTTTCTTCTCTGGAAGACTTGGTTGGAGTGGAATCGTAGAATATTCCGTGGTGTTAATTTGGTGGGTCAATAGGTGTGGATGCGTATATTAGGTATGATACAGGAGTCGGTTGTGGCCAAGAGTGAAGTGTCTCTCCCCCTGGGGAAAGAGGATGCTGAGTTGGTTGATAGATTGTGACTTCAAGGGAGACAATCTTCTTCAGGGGGTTCCAGGAGATGCAGACATGGGGCTAAGAGAGTGCAACGACTGGGTAGATGGCTTCCTCCTCTAGCTGGAGTCTTGAAGATCAATTCTGATGGATCTTCTAGAGGCAATCCTGGGCCTGCTGGGATTGGTGGGGTTGGTAGAGATTCAAGGGGTTCAATGATTTTTATGTTCTCTATTCGTGAGGGGGAGAAGATGATCAATCTCATGGAGGGCTTGGTGATTCTTTATGCTATGGAGCAGGCCCTTGCTTTGGGTTGGCATAAGGTTATTTGTGAGGCTGATTCACAAATTTTAATTAATCTGTTGAATGAGCGAAAGATGTCTGATATTAATTGGCAGTTGGCTTTAGTTGTTCAAAGTATTCTTCAGGTTTGCTCCAGGATGGAGGCGGTTTCTTTTGTCCATATCCCGAGGGAGTGGAATCGGGTTGCTGACTGTTTGGCTAAATGGGCTTCCGAGCATGATACTAGCTGGAAGATAGAGGATTGGACACAGGTCTCCCCTTAGTTATGTCAAGACTTGGATAGAATCCTTGAGGAGGATAGCAGGATATTGGAAGATAGTTGATGTTGTGTTGGTTCCTGCTTTGGGGCTTCCTTGGTTTTTTGGGGCTTGCCCCCTTGGTTTTGGTTGTAATGCTCTTTTTTGATTTTCAATAAAGTTTTACCTCCTTTAAAAAATAATATATTTAAATTAAAATGAAAATTAAATAAAAAATAAATATTCTAAATTTATTATTACACATAAAAATATTTTTCTAAATTAATATATTTAAAATATTAAAAAGAATAATATTTTTAAAAAAATTGAAAATATTTCAACAGAAAAATCATTAATATTCTATTTTACTCAAAATTAATATATATACGTATAGAAATATTATAAAATGAAGGTTTTACTAAAGATTTAATATTACAAAAATATAACAACTTAAATATACATCTAATATAAAAGTCTTTCATAATAAGTACCCATCTAAAACCAATTTAAAATTACAAAATTAAATACAAAGAAAATATAATAAATTTATTATTACATATAAAAATAAGTTTTTAAAATATTATATTTAAAACTAGCTTATCTATCTTTAAAAAATTAATGTGATTAAGAATTACATTTTCTCTTAATTTAAAAATAATTCATCTAACATTATTATTTGTTCTTTATTATTTAGAATTTGGTTATGATTATGATTAGGATCAAATTAGGTTAGGGTTCAATAGGAGTTCTAAGATAAAGCTTGAAGTTAGGGTTTGGGTGATTGAGGCTACATTAGGGTGACAATTAGGGTTAGGATTAATGATTAATTATGATTAAGGTTGAATTAGGGATAGGGTTAGGGTTAGGGATCAATTAGGATTCAATTAGAGATCAATTAGGGTTGAGGCTAGGCTAGGGTTAGGGATAGCATTAAGGTAGTGTTTAATTAGGGTTAGGGTTATGGTAGGGTTCAATTATAGTTAGGGTTATAGGATAAAGCTTGGGGCAAACGTTAGGGTTAACATTAGGGTTATGACCCAACTAGAGTTAGAGAGGCACAATTAGGGTTTGGGTTAGGGTTAATGTTAGGCTAGGGTAAGGGTTCACCTAGGGTTAGGTTTTAATTATGGTTAGGGTTAGGTTTCAATTAGTAATATAGTTAAAATTAATCTTGATATTAGAATCAGGGTTAGTGTTAGAGTTAGAATTAGAGTTAAAGTTAGAATTCAATTATAGTTAGGGTTAGGTTTAAGTTAGGATTATAATTCAATTAGGGTTAGGATTCAATTAGGATCATGGTTCAATTAAGGTTAGTATTAGGATTCAATTATAATTAAGATGATTAATTAGTGTTTGGGTTAGGATTTAATTAGGGATAAGATTCAATTAGGGTGGGTTAGGGTTCAATTGATGTTCAATTAGGGTAAGGGTTCTAAGATAAAGTTTGGGGTTAGGCTTAGGGTTGGGGTTAGAATTCAATTAGGCTTATAGTTAGAGTTACAATTATGGTAACAATTAAGATTCAATTAGGAATTAATTAGGGTTATGGTTATGATTTATATT
>VDFB02190176.1:0-17463 GCA_007258455.2 Sequoia sempervirens
TAAAGTTATGCAAGTGTAATTAAATATTAGTACACCAACATTAATAGTGAGTTAATCTGATAGGGATGTTTGAACCTAGCTAGTTAGGTTGAGCTATTGGCAATATGATTTCCATGATGTCAAAGGGCATCTTATAGATGTTAAAGGATAGATTGTTGGAAATACTTTTAATTGATGGAAAAAGGGGCACCTCTTTAAGGTCAAGAGGAGATATGAGGGGTATCAGATGAGGATTTGTTTGAGATCAAAAGGACTTCATAAGGATGTTAGGAAGAAGGATTCATTGACCTTAGCATGTACTTACAACAAGCCTTGAAGATTTGCAAAATTTTGGGCATTGGGCCTTGGGCTTACCTTATATCGCTCACTAAAGAGAAAAGAGTTAGTCATTTTCAACTAAGTCTAATTGGGTTTCATACTTTGAGCTTGAGGCTTACTCTTTGCTGCAAGGGATAAAACTTCAAGCTTCGGTCATACCTTAAACTGAATGCCTTAAAAAAAAAGTCTGAAATAAGTTCAAAAAGGCTTCAGACTTTGAGATTTGATCTTACTTCATACCAAATCCCTCAGATAAAGGAAGGAGAAGAGTGCTAAGTCCAAAAATATTTCAAACATCGGACTTTGGCCATATCTCATATTGAATACCTCAAAGAGATGAAGAAGGAACGAGTTAAGTCCATGACAGTCGTCAATATTAGGGGTTAATTCTTACCTATCGGGCATCAAAGATCGGCCCTAAGGCTTACGCCTTAACGTGATGGTGAGTATGAATCAAGGAGGTGTAAGGTCTAAGAGGGCATCAAAAAAGAGATTGATTGTTAGATGGGCTGACATTATTTATCATTCTGAAATTCATACTTATAATTTTTTTTCCTTAGCATGTTTACATGTTATGATGATGTGTTTGAAGATAGAAGATCTCACTTACATTTAAATTTTTTGTGTATAAATAGCCATACTTATGATATCTACAGAAACTAAATATTGGGAAATCCTATTGGGGATGTGATTCTATGTTAGAGATGTCAAAGAAGGTCCTTTATTGGTACAGTTAACAATAGGGAGTATGAAAGTAGTTTACTTGTCTGTATGTTGAAGGCATCGAGAATCAGGCTTTGACATTAAGGCTTATGCCTTGACTTAAGTAAGAGGTAAAAGGTATCAGCAAAGGCTGACACTTGAAAAGGTTTCAAGGATCAAAGGTCGACCATAAGTCTTATGACTTATAAAAATGCTAAAGGATGAAAGAGGTATGGAGGAACCCTGACACCCGAAAATGCTTTGGTGTTCGTGGATTTGGGCGTAAGGCATATGGCTTATCAATTTGTTCATATGCAGAAAGAAGTATGCCCGAGGGTCAACACTTGATAGAGTTAATTTTCAAAATTCTTGCAAATCATTGTTTTGAACTTCATGGGTCAGTAGGGTGGTTTACACCTTAATGCAAAGACATTAAAGTGGTAAGGGGGAAGAAAGAACCTCGACATTCAAAAACCTCATGCATGTGTTGGAGTTCGCACTTTAGATGGTTCAAAGGTAGGTGGAAAGGTTTGTGATGGAGTAAAGGAAGGAAAGTGGTAAAGGGTAAGGTTGATGGTTGAACCCCGATAGGCATAAGTAGCTTCGAACTTAGGTGTTTGGGCTTGCTTGTAAGGTCCTTCTATGCACATCAAGCATGAGGAAGGGTGGAAACCCGACACCCAAACCTCAATAAGCATGATAAATGGTAGAATCCTACCATCCTGTAGAATGCTTTTGTTGACTTGGGTTGACCAATGTGGGTGTACGAGATAGCGACACATGGCAAGAAGTGATTGCTTCACCTGATTCACATCATTGTTGTAAATCAATAGAGATCTATGACCAAAATTAAAGCAGGTCAAATTAGACGACATTGTTTTAAAAGCAGTTCAAGTAACTGAGAGGCACTTGATGATGACACAAATTTTAAGATTGATGGTTTGCATTCAAATTCAAGATTGTGATAACAGTTAGGAAAGGGAGATAAAGCATGGAAAATGACATGCTAGCTCTAGACGATATTCTTACAAGGGAAGGAAGAAATTAGACACCACTATTAATGCGAAGGCCATCTATGTAAGTTGGAGGATATCAAGAAAACAAGGGATTGCATTTAATGAAAAATAAACCTTAGTTGGTCATACACTAGAAATTTGTAGGTGCAAGGAATTTGGTCAGGGGTGCATGACTCAAAGTGAGGAAACTTGTTGAAGAAGAAAAGAGGAGGGAGAGTTCAATTACTTAAGTGGAAGGAGGACAAGAGTTTGAGGGGGATACAAGGGAAAAAGAGAGTTCAAGAAATAGAAGGAAAGAAAGAAGGCAGTGGCAAGGCATGGGATTTTTTCCAAGTGGTGGAGGATTTGTGGAGCAGAGGAAAAAGGTTTCAAACCCTATCTCAGGTATTTGGAGAATATTTATGCAGGTATGGGAGTCTATCTTTAGTGTGTTGTCAACATACTCACCTAGTATTTCTTGTGTATAGATGCATTTTATTGTTGGACCCTATCATGTCTATTGGGAGCATTGGTTGTGTATTTTGTGTATTTTCATAGTGAGGTAATAGATGGGAGTTTATGTATACCTAGATTGTACCTATGAGTGTTCTAGGACTCTGTTTAGAATCTTGGATTTCATCGACCATTCCATTTGTCTTGAGCTAAACCCTTGTTCATAAGCCTTTTGTATGGTGATTTTTAATGTTATCCCTAAAAGAGTAGAGCTTGGGTTTCAAAGTCCTTCTTGGTGTTCCAATGCCTATAACAGTAATTCATATATAATATTTGACGCATAATATCTAGTAAGAATAATGGGTGTTGGAATTTTTTGTTCGATAAAATTCAAGCATTAAACACATGGTAGTGCTTGATAGTTATTTAGATAAATCTTTTCTTGAAATACCATTTTATATTATCTATATGGAAAATCCCATTGCATCATCATGGGGCTAAAATATTTCTTGCTCAGGGGTTTGGCTAGAGCTCGTGAGGCTTCATGATGCCAATACGGTAGGGTGGAGAGCAAGTTTGATTCTTTTGAATTATTTCATTATTGCTATTTATCTCATGGTTAGAGATGGTCATTGAACATTTCACATAACTATGATTGCTACCTTAAAGAAAAAATAGATATTAAGTCCAGTCATGAAATTTTCGTGTACACATGATGTGCATTGTTTATGAATAAATAGTATTTTTTTAAAAAATTGAGCATATCGTTAACGGGTTTTCCGGTCTCCAGCTTCACCTAAGTGGGTAGCAATCGACTATGAAAATATTTGGTGTAAAAGGACCCTAGAGAGGATTGTGTACCCACTCCTATATTTTTTAATTAATGGGATAGAGGCACAAGATGTAGATGATTGATTTTAGTGTATTTCAATGTTATTGGGTTATAAGTGTGATCGAGGTAGATTCATTTTGGAACCTAAGGATTATACCTTTGTGTTAGTCCATCAAGTGTATGATAATTAAATGGGATAGAAATATTCAATATGTGGAATTATCTTGTTAACCTTTCACCTTGCAATCTTATTAGTGTTATATGGTGACCTTTGTATGGTTTAAATTGAACCTCAACTATAGTTACAAGCATTGATTTAAGATATGAACCTGCATTCTAGACCATACTTAGTTATCTTATTTTTTCAAGTGACCCATGAGAAGTGTTATCAATTGGGATTGCTAACCACTACTCCTTAGAGTAAAAGGAGCCCTTGTAGTTTTACTACTGTTGATCATTTTATATACTTACTACCATTGCGAGTAAGACATGATGTATACCCTGGTACTAGGTGTGATTGTTGGGAAATCAAATATGAGTTTGGTGAACTCAAGTTAATGAACTATGGAGCTTCTTTGTAATACATAAGCAAGACCATCAGAGATGAGCCCTCGAGGACTAGGTCTAGCCCCTAGGTCTTGTTCTCTTATTATTACTTCAAGATTACTATTGATATATATTTAAATGTTTGACATGTGATTTAATTTGTTTTCTAATTATTAATGGGTTAGTTAAACTAATTAATTCTATCTCAGTGATATGGATTCCAGGTCTCCACTTGAACTCGACCATGATTGTCACAACAATTGTTTACCTGACTAGTTCATCATGATCTTATTGATAAAATGTTATTATGTTTTCATGAATTGCATGGATAGGAAGCAACCTTTTGTGAATTATGCACATTGTTGTGACCAAAATTTGAAATTTGTGTCTTGTCCTTAACTATATTTTGGTGTGAATTTTTGGACTTGACATAAACTCACTATTAAAGCATGGTGTCTCACCTCTATGAAGTCGATGTCATATATTCACCCACCCTATTGCTTTATTTGGTAAATGTTATGACCATACTAACTCATAATAAGTCTATTCCATATCATGGTTACATCCCAAAAGGATAATACAATTCAAGTGACCTAACTGGCTCTCTAGGTTACTCCCAACCTTAGTTTAACTTAACCTCAAGGACTAACCTCATTAACCACAGAGGTTTACCTAGCATTATAATCTAATAATTTCAAGATAGCACTTCAATGTTGTTGAATAGGACAACTGAGAGGGGGAATCAGTTGTCACATAATTAAACCTTAAATTTAATCACCGAAACTAATTCTTAATACTACTTTAATGATTAATCATCAAATGCCAATGAAAAAAATTAACTCCAACACATAAACACAATAACATCATATTTATGTGGAAAACCCAATAAGGGAAAAACCACTATGGGGATTAACTCACAATATAGAGAATATCAAAACTAATTACAAAAAGGATCATTGCCAAAACAAGGACTCACCGTGTGGAACCAAGACTCACTATCCAACAGGGCTAATAAACGAGAGGGCTCACTACCACAAAGATACAAAGAAGACAAAGAAGACTTGTTATAGAGAGACTACAATCCCAATGCAACAAAGGATTCCACCACAATCACCTACAAAACATGCATGAATGATAGAGTCCACCTTCTGCTCACTACATATGGAAACTCAACATTAAGCTTTGCACTGATCTACCACACTCGCATCACACACACACACTCACTAAATAGAATCAATGTTGCATCAAACTATACTTTCTCTTTTCTATTTTTCACTCTTCTACTTCGCTCTTATATCATGTTTCACTATTAACTCATCTTGCATTTATACCATCTTCAACTTTGAAACATATCCAAAGTCGACCATAAAATTCAAATTCAAATTAGGTTGGCACCAAAAATCCTAGGGTGGAATTAGAATGAGGGAAATCCAAACACATGCTTCAAGGGACCTAAAAAGATCCAACATGCTTCATCATCCTCAAAAGTAGTATTTCACACAAGGTCGGCCAAACCAATGTAAAACACATAGAACCATTAAGCACAAATCTTCCAAATGTCAAAACTATCTTCTATGGAATCAAGAAAACACAAATCTAGAACTGCAAGTCATAAGACTTCACCAAAGAGAAATTCAGACCAAAAACATTTCTCCCGAACCTCAACCAAAAACACAAAAAACCATGGTTCACAACTAGTGAAATTACAACACCTTTATGCTTTTGCAGGGTAAGGATCATAACCTCAAGTCTAATAGGGAGTAAAAATGAAGTTGGTGTTTGAAGAACAAACAAGCAGCAAATGATGAAGATGATTGGGAAAATCAATGAAGATAGAGCAAAGAAGCAGAACAAGGACATAAACAAAGCAATCAAAAAAGTGAAGGCATGTATGGAGTAAAAGTTGAAATACAACTGCAAGGAAACTAGGCACAGGTTTTCCTCCACTATGCCCTCTAAGTTCAAGCGGTTATTAGCAAACAAAGCAATAAAATGAGAAATCTCTACGTAACGTTCAAATCAGCATATGTCTCAATCAAGGCACACCTTTGGATGACATAATCCTTATAAAACACGACCTAAACCTTCAAGGAATAATTAAAAAAGATAGAGCACACTTTTTAAGTAGTTGAATCATCTCAAAACTCCACCCAAACATTAGAAAGATGGCAAAAACCAACTAAGCTCTACCTACACATAAAGACAACTAAAACCAGACTTTGGTGCCATTTTGGAGTGGCATTACCATCTCAAAGTTATGTCACAAAGTAGCAAGATGTGTAGGAAAACACTCTCAAAAGGAAAAGCATTTTAGTGTTAAATGGTGCATGAATCATGTGGCAATGACAAGTTGAAACCCTACTCAAAAATTGTCAAGGTCCTTAGTTTAAAGCATCTAGGATTTGCTCATGAAATAAGAAAATGAAATGAGGTACCATTTGGAAGTGGTTGCGCCAGGTAAAGCTCCACCTAAGCCATAAAACAAGGCAATAACCTTATAAAAGCACACACAAATATGGAAAAAAGACAACTTAAGTCATTCAGGGGTCATTTTTTAGTGGCAGAGCCAATATGAAATTCCACTAAGTTTAAGAAAGGTGGAAAATGTGTCATAAAACATGCCAAAGACATAAAACAACAGTAGAAAATACCTTATGGAGTTGTTCCTAGCATTGAAAGAAGAAAAGGTAGTCTCATTGAGCACCATTTTGTAGCGGTTGTGCCAACATAAAGTTCCATTGATGTTTTGAAGCAAGACAAGTGCATTATGAGACTCTACCTGAAACAAGGAGGTCAAATAACTTAAGTTGGAGCAATTTTTCCTTGGCTTAGCCACTTACTTTCTCCATCTTTGAAGCAGAAAGAAAGCATGAGGTGTCTCTATATTAAGGATGACACCATTTCAAACTTGGCAAATAGTTCCATCTACTGTTCACAGCAAAAATAAGATACATTTATCTGATTATTGCATGTTTGAAGTCTGATTTGAGGCACCATAGTGAAGGATTTTCAAAGTTGCTATAGGTCAAGTGTTTCAGCATAAACCTCATCTTATTCTTCATATTCTCATTACCTATAACTATTATTGTATGTTGCTAAAATCACCAAGAAACCGGGCTAATTCCAGGTATGAAACATCCCAAGATTGGATTCAGATTCTAAACCTTTGTGGGTTCAAATAGGGTTCAAGAGTTTTGCATCCCAAATGTTGCCAATCAATAGCAAACAAACTTGAGAAAATTGTAACTATGAAATTAACTTAAGTTGCAAACCTTTCCTTTTTCAAACTCCAAGGATGGTGGAGAAGCCAACTGCTAAAAATATCAAGATGCCAACAACTGCAATTGCCCACTACCAAAAATAGCAACCCTGCACTGAGCTACTGTCAAGACCACTGCCAAAAATAAAACTTACTAATAATAACATACTGCTAAAAATAGTGTGTCCAAACTCAAAATAAGCACATTCTGAGATGCAGTTGTGACTTAATAAAAATAGTAAGTACTAAAAATACACATTGCTATAAATAGCAATGACTATCCACCAAGGATCTCAGAAAACCCTCTAGCAAACTCCTACAACAACCTCCTGAAAAGCTGACGAAAACCCTCCAAGAATTTTGGAAACCCTAAAAACACCTTCGAGTAGCCTACGGGACTCTAAAAAATAAGCTAACGGCCAATGAAAAGCATAGTGCTAAAAAGGGGACATTACACCCTGTGACATTGCAATATTTTATTTTTCACAAATTGCAGCCTGTACCTAGGTTCTCTGCCCCTTTTTTGGTTGTAGTTTCCTTTTGTGTGCAAAAAATTCACCAAGGTGTTTCAATCACCTGTTGCAATATGATTTGACTAAACTGGATGATGTGAGGCATGAGGACGAATGCATAGAGGTGGTACCTCTGCCCCTACAAGCCTACAAATTGAAACAAGTGACTTACATGAATATGGGAGATTTTCGCCCCTGCTTCTATGTACTGAAGATTGATCTAAAGGGTATTTCCATCCTTATGCAAGTGCTCAGGTATTTGCCTGCAGCTGAGTTGCTCTTTTGACTAATGCCTGGATTGAATTGATTGATTCTTCCACATGTGCTTATATCCTTGGGGCTATGAGTTGTTTCTTTGAGCTATAAATGTAACATTTGAGGATATAAGCAAAGGTCGGTTGATCTTGGACAAGTTCTTGTTGTATATACTTAAGTGTACATTGATCAAGTTTGTTCTAGCCTCTAGGGTATCAAATAATACAGTTCAACCCAATTTTCTCATGCCTACATATATTGCAAATTGAAGGAAGGTGTTGAAGGCAGAAGTCTCTTCATGGTGCAAATTTCTGCATAGTTGTTTGGGTGCTATTGAGGGATGGGTACACCATATTTGATCCTGAAGCTACATTTGCCAGCCTGCTCTGCTGGTGCATTAACGAGTTAGTCTTCGCAGGGATTTGTAAAATTATGTCAAAAGTGTATTTGAGACAAGTCTTTTAATATATCATATGGATTTGTCTTGTTCACTTATGCATCTTTAAAGTACATTTTGTTATGAATCCGTCTAGTATACATATAGGGATGCATTTGGATCATCATTGAGCTAGCCTTATTGTCTTCAAATGCTTACTTTTCATACTTGAGCTTGCTGATATGCTTGTATGAGACCTGAAGTTTGACTCAGTTGCCCATGTGATCAAGGCACCAATCTACTATTGACTGTCCTTCCACCACCATTTGAATCATTAAAACACATCTCTCACATTCCAGTTCAGTGTTAGCTGTCCTCACCAATGTGTATAGTTCAGTTTTACTACCTTTGTCAAATCCTAAGTACGCTCATGCTTGATTCATATTCAGAGAGTTGTGGATAATTGAACCATATAGAAGGTTGCATATGTAGTTGGTTAAGAGGATTCATCTTAGGTGAAATATCTTCATTCTGTATCTTTAATGCATAGCAATTTGCCATTTTCCATCTGCTTAATCAGAGGTCCACAAGGTCTTAAATTTGAAGCCAGTATAGTGTGAGTCCACTATTAATCAAGGTACAGTTGAAAGAACGTCAAACATTATTGTATTTCTCTTTAATTGTCATATTCAATAACCTTAAGGAAAAACCTCCAAGGTTTAGCCAAACCTAAAGAAGAACACAGCCTCTCTTATGAATTGACCCATTGTTGTCTACTGTCTCATCATTAGAATTAGTCCATCATCCCAAGTTGGCCTTCCCCAGGCTTAGATTTTGATCTACTCTTTAAAATTTGTGGAGCCACAGCTTTGGGAGCCAGCACAACCTAAAAATTATTTTCTAAACATGGTTGTCTATTGTTTTACAGCACTAAGTGTCTAGTCCTAGAGATCCTGGATCCACATCAGATGTAATCTACAATAAGATACACATTTCAGACATGGATATGAATCTCAGGGATGAGAAATTTTGCAGCATGCCCACCACTGACTACAAGAAATGTCTTCAGAATGCTTTGGATATCATCTTTTATCAAAAACATAAACAAAAGGAAAAAACAAAAGCAAACAAATTATCCTGGGTACTAAATTGGTAAAGATAAAAATACCCGTTCAAGCTATTGCTCATTCATTCTAAAAAAAAAAAAAGAATATTACCCAGAAGCTTGCAGGCCAAACTTTTGAAAAGTACACACAAAGAAGACTAAAAAAGACATTGTGGGTTAGGGCAGCATAGATTACAAGGAAGATAATCAAACAGGGTACAACCTCACTTTAATTTATAGTTCAAATTAATGAGAGTTCATTTTGTTTCTTCAATCTTTGAAATTAAATGTGTACGACTAACTTTTCACCCTGCACTCATGTATTCTGTTTTGTATAAAGCATATTCACTCCATACCCATGTCTCCTAGCCTAGTGGCAATGACCAAAACACTTCAACCAATACCCTATCCTAGGATATTTAGACACTAATTTAACGTGTTATATGATTTTTTTTTCATATATTGCACTTACCATCCATACCATTTTTAATGTGACATGTTCAATCAGGACTCAAAAGCAATCTTATCCACTCCAAAAGTTTGTGTAATGGCTGAGAAGGTGATTCATAAAAAGAGAAACCCAAGTTCAGATCACTAAATAACAATAGTGTGGCCCATAACTTAGAGGATATATGCACATATAGTCACATATTCAAAATTGGTGCCCATTCCCTGCAGAATGGGTCTTGTTCAGGTGAAGCCCATGATCAACTAAAAGAAGAAAGTATTCAAAATGCTCATTGGTACATGTTATTTAAAACATTAAACATGAAACTAACCTGTTTAGCACAATTTCTTTTGTCTGAGATGTAAATGCTTCCATGAGCTCCTTTATGTCTAAAGTCCACTGAGGCGGAAACATCAACCTGTTTATCAGATGTATCTCTGGTTTCTCACCAATTAAACAAAAAGAAAATCTAATGCAGATTTTCAATCTATAAATTTTTCAAATCAAAATGTCAAATCGTAATTGATTTTTATTCATAAATGCAAGGCCTTACTGGAGTCCCTCCAGCCATGGTAATGCAAGCTTTATAGGTCTCATATGCTGGATTGAGTAATAATACTTCATCCCCTTGATCTACAACTGTTCCAAAACAGTGTCAGGTCTAAAGCATGTTTAAATTCAATAAAGGCAGTGCTTCAGATCAGATAGAAAGAAACACAACCAGATAGCATTGCTGCAGCAAAAGCTTCCGATTGACCACAACAAATAGCAATATCTTTTACAGGATCTACATCCAGACCCTGATTTAACTTCATAGTCCATGCTAAATAGTCAGATACACCTTGAACATGTCTGCAAACAAATTAAAGAAAAATTAATGGAGACATCAAATTGAGATCTTAAAATTCATATGGAGTGCAGCTAGTGGTATTTTTTTGCAAAGCTTTGTGCCTATGGATTTCTCATCATCCCATAAACACTTGACAATTATATCATGTATTTTGAGATTCTGTAACATACACCCCTATTTTTTTCTTCTTGAAAACAATGCCAATGGAGAATCATAAAATAGCATTACAAATAAAGTTCTTGCAAACAGAGAGCCTGATATAGCATTTTTCAATCTATAATCACTGCTGTTAAAAGACAAACACTTGACATGGAAGTTTCATCATAAAAATTAACAACATTTGCTTTTTAAATCACAAATACCTCAGAGTAAGGAGGATAGAAGCGGAAAGATGCTAATCTGTTACACAGTTCACAGGTCTGTTGCTGCTGCTACAGGTCATGGCAATCCTCAAACTTCTCCAATACCTCACCAAAACATTCATTTATGAGCTGGGTGATGAGCACACGGTTATACTGAAAGGGGGGCTGGGGGAGGAGGCAGGAGGGTGAATCAATATAACAACTTTTACCAATTTAAAACTTTATCAATCATAATAACATCATTCACTCAACATCAATAATCATGCACATGAAAAAAACACAATAACACATGAGAATTACTTGCTTATATATAATAATCTCTTACATAAGTTTGTAGGCTCCAACCCATAGGAGACACAATCCCCTCCACTCTTTGTAAGCTCCAACCTACTAGAGACACCAATCCCCTCAATTTGTAGGCACCAACCTACTGGAGGCACCAACCCCCACAATTTGTAGGCAACAACCGATTGGAGGCACCAACCCCCACTGCTAAGCACCAACTTAGCGAGAGACAACAATCTCTCCTTTAGAAAGCACTAACTTCCAAAACAATTTTCCAAAAAGATGGGCAATTCAATCTTTTCAACTCATATACTTCTTTTCACAAATTTGCTTATAATATTCTTCTCTTCCTTCTTGTATTTTTCTCTTTCAATGGATGATGATTATATATTCCTTCTTCACAAATTTGATGCAATCTCTTTCATTTTCTCTCCTTCTTTAATTCTGCATGTACTCCTTTTCGAATCTGACTTCTATCAAATGATAATAATTCTTCTAAAATTTCTTCATACAAATCTGTCTTGAATGTATATACCTTTCTCATAAATCTGCCTTGATCATACACATACACACACACACACACATATTCACAAATCTGCCTTGTCTATATATTTTTCTTCATACAAAGCTGCTAGTGTATATCTGATTTGTCTTTATTTTTCACTTTTTATTTTTCACTTCTCACATCTGCTCAAAAACCCTTCACACATTTGCTCAAAAAGGTCTTCATAAATACACCCATAAAGCCTTCACAAATCTGCTCAATTCTCCTTCATAAATCCGCTTAAATACTCTCTCCAGTATGCTACATGAATCTGTCCAATCTTCCTCAAAAGTCTGTTCTAAATCTACTTATTCATTCTTTATTCATTCTCTACAAATCTGCTCACAAAGTCTTCTCTATATCTCTACAAGATCTTCTTCTATACTAGCATATTCTTCTTTTATATTCTTCCTCTTAAATCCTCATATGCTCTTCATTTTCTTGGTGTACATGATATATATTTTACTTTAACACACCTCACCTTGCTTTTCACAATATCTCTCAATCTACAGATATATCTTCATGAAAGGAGATATCTATTTGAATAGAGATAACCTTTCAAAAGACATGCCCTTTTATTTTTCAAACTAATTGTACCTTTAATCTAATCGCTGCTTTTTTATTAACATAATTTTTGCTACTTTATTAATCGCTATTTTCTTTTGCATAAATAATAATCGCTGCCCTTTCTTATATTCTATCGCTTCCTTTGAATAATCATAGCTTTTTAAATATAATGGCTGCGTACATTTATTATAGTAATCGCCTTCTTTTTTCTGTGTCTCATTCAATTTTTGTCTTATTCACTATTTTGTTTTTTCTGTCTTTAGTCTCTTATAAATTGTCTTATGCCTCATGATTTCATCGGGCTGGTTTATTCATTACTCGGCCACCTTTCTTTGTTTACTTTTCATTATTTAAGTTTGCTGTTTTTTCATTACTACCTTTTTAATTAATCGCTGCTTAATATAAACTGTCTTTATGACTATTAATATTTCTTAATATCAACCGCTGCATATTTATTGTTGAATTTAATCATTGTCTTCTTAATCGCTCCATTTCAATTTATCTTCAAGGCCATTGCTAAGGACACATTATCAGCAAAATATCCATATCCTTTGAATTCCCCTGTTGTCTTGTCCCTTTTGAATCGTATGGCAGATATTTCAAAATCTTTGAAGAGATATTTTACATCATCTTTCGTTATATCCCAAGACCAATTTCCAATGTACGCTGTGTTTGAATTGTCTACTTAAAGCTAGTATGCTTATCATTCTTAGAACTCTTCATTGTTTTGTACTGTCTTATTTTCAAAAAACTGTCCACCCATGTCTGATCCATCAAGTGCCAAAGCCCGTTTTGTGGCAGCTTCAATCTTGAAAGAAATTAGAGCTATGCCACGAAACTTCCCACTGTCTGGAAATATCATACAATCCACTTCTGTAATGGTGACACACCCTCCAAAGAAACTCTGAATATCATCATTATTTGAATAGTAAGGAATTCCTCCAAATATGCAAGGCTTGAATTTGCATCTTCATTCGGTTTGCTCTTTGATAAAGCTGCTTCCACCAAAGCTCCTGTGAGTTTTTCTTCGGTAGACAACACGATATTTTATTCTCTTGCAATTTTTCTATGACAGCTTCTTTTGTCCATGTCTTGCAAATATTTCCTACATACAGTGTGTCATTATCTCCTCTTAAACACTACCCCATAATAATTAATATGATTGCATTTGAATGTCTTTGGTTGGCCCATATATTTCTCTATAAGAAAGTTGACTCACACATACAAGTTTAAATCTTTGATTTAAACTTCATCCTATTCATCCATATATCAATGATAACAAACTTAGACAATGTATCCTGTCTTGACATCAATGACAACATTCTAACAATCTCGTATACGTCTTTGACATCAATGACATTATTTCCAACACTGGGCTGAAGTAGGCAGGGGTATATCTCATTCAACCTCTTTTCCAACATCATCAAACACCTCAGCCATGGACAGAAAGCAAAAGGGAAAGACTGCAGATTTATCACAGCCATGCACAAATCATTAACCTGGGCACTAAAAGCAGGGGCGGCTGGAAATAAGTGACCAAAACTACCTCCAAACCCAAACCCATATAGACCATCTGTGTTCAACCCAAACCCATATAGACCATTTGGCTGTTTCCTGTTTTTCTCAAGAAATGGAACAGTTTGTATCGAAAATTACAAGGCTATTTTGCAATTGTTCTATTATGTACTGGAAAACTTTAATGTACCACTGGATCTAGCAAGGAAGAATTGCATTTTGGAACATACATGATATTGCAGTTATTTTACAAGAATGATGAACAATAAAATGAGATCAAGAATTATAGATGTACATGTACATCTTGACTTACCAAAGACAACTTCTACCATTTGTGTTGCACTCCAACCAAAATCTTTGGGTCTTGAAGTTCAGAATGTTAGAACCCAGAAGGCCTTACATGCACTAGGAGAGGATGGCATGTTGAAGGTTAATCCATATTTATCCAATACTAAAACATTGAAAGTTTGGAGCAACTAGAAAATTTATGGCATCAGCAAAAGAAAAATGATGTTTGGAGGAGAAAACATCTATGTTCCGCGACATTTTGGGGATGGAGACAGTAGGGGATGGCAGGGGACGTGTTTCTAGGACATCCCCTAAGGGGCCATTTTTAGGGGACGACAGGGGACGACTAGAAACATGTCAATAACTGATAACAACAATATCAATATGTAAATAAAGCACGAGAGCAGTAGTATAACAACATAATAAATGTCAATAAAGCATTATAAATTAATAACAGCAATGTCAAACACCAATAAAACCATGGTCTATCAGTCCAATGTCTCTTCAAATCAGTTCAATCTCTCCTCTATATCATGCCAATCTCTTCTCCAACAAACAAACTCTCATAGCAAGGAGCACAAACTGAGAAAATGAAAGAGCAAAACATAGGGTGACTTTCTGTTTTCATTTTGTTTTATGTTCTTTTGGCATTTTAGGGTTCATATTAGGGTTGGACGCCATTGTGGGCCCCCCACATCCCTAAATAGCAAAAAGAAAAATTAAAACAAAATAGCCTTTTATGTTTATTTGGCTGTTGAAACTTCCCAGTCCACAGGGATGGCTAGCCATCCCCGGGACGACAAGGGACGTTTCCTACATCCCCCAGTCTTCCCCAAACAAATGGGGACGTTTCCTACTGTTTAGCCTATTTCAGGGACAGCAAGGGGACGTCCCCTTTGCATCACCCCATCCCGGGGACGGCTAGGGACGAGGATAGTACATTTTGGGATAGGGGACGCGTCCCCGTGTAACATAGGAAAACATGGATCCATCTCAGGTATAAAATGGCATGGTTGCTTGGATATTCAAATTATGTGGAGTATGTAGTAGAGACATAGATGGCTAGAAAACCATTAAAGGTTATGGGATTCTTGGAGGATGTATCATTGATTATGTCAAAATCAGCTATCAAGGAACTACAAAGACTTAAGGATTTGAAGAGACAGGAAGAGGGAGGATCTCTATTTGCCATGGAAGATTTGAAATACTATATGCACAAAGCAAAAAAGCTAGAGCTTCAAATTGATTATGAAGAACTGTTGCATTATTTTCCTGTGAAATATGTTACAAAAGTACTGTGGATAATTTATCAAGATCTTCTTGGCTTAAAATTTGACAGAGCCCAAACACCTCAAGTTTATATGGCTTCCTGTTGAGAAATGGCACTCGCCAGTTACTAGCAGCTCCAATAATTGAACACTTTTTAAAGTTTGAACCAAATAATGCTTCATTGTTACAATTTTGTTTAGTTATATGTTTTCATGAGTGTGATGTCCTAGAGGCAAGCTTGGATTATGGAGGCTTGTTCTACGAATTTTTAAAAGATTTGGCAAATGCAGCTTTTGATCTTCATTATGAGCTTTTCTTGCAAACTTTAACAGATACGAAATTACTCTTTCCACATCCACCAGCCTGAATCCTTGGAAATGAAGTACAGATGATTGAGTTCCTTGGAAGAGTTATAGTTAAAGTTATATATGAAGGCATTTTATTGGATTATCGTTTCTCTCATGTTTTTATGCAAAAACTGCTTGGTCAATATGGCTACCTTGATGAGCTTTCTGATCTTGAAGCATTGCAAAGGGGGTGTCAAAGGCTTTTGCTTTAAATTTTACCATAATGGAGGATATTTTTGGAAAATGAATTGTGACTGAACTATTTTCCAATTCTAATTCCAATGGCCAAATAAATTAGGGAAATGACTTTGCAATACTTAAGTGTGTCCTATTTTAAGAGTGTTTGATTATAAGGCACTTTTATGTTATGTAATCAATCTTATTTCTTTAAGCGATATCATGCAAGGGTTTGTGAGTGGGGTTCTTTTTGAGGGAAAAGGAAAGATTTTGAGATTTTATCTTGGAGGGCAAGTGGAGACTCAAGTGTTTATTTAAGCTAAGTCAAAGATAAGTGATGACATCCACATTCTTATGAAATTATTCCTCCAAACAAATTGGGCATCCTATTTGTTTGTTATTGGAGATTGGAGAGAGAAAACCTTGATTTCCACAGTCCGGATTGTGGACAAAAACCCTTGTCCAACATTGAGCAATTCCACCTAGGGATTATCCTTGAATTTCAACAACCTACGGCCTGGCAACTTCTATGGCACCTATCTGTCTCCTGGTTAGTCGGCTCCCCTAGCACCTAGGGTTTATAAGCATGTGGCTGCTCCTTAAGCGCCCGTTGTTAATTTGTGGCATTTATTTTGATAACACTAACTATTGTGGTTGCTCTAGTAGATATGTTAAAGACGAATAGTTTTGTTGCATCCCAAAATTAAAATTTTTGTTACACTTAGACATTTTGAAGAAATGAGTAAAAGTCTTGTTACATTACTCAAAAAGGTCAAAATTTGGGTGTGCATGTCTTGCATGAGGGGTTAAAAATTAAAATTTCCAAAATCTGACGATTGGGTCTGCTCAGAGAAGCTTAATCTACAAAACCCAGATCTCAACTTTTCATCCCTACTTTTTAGGAAAACTGTTATTTTTAGAAATTTTCTAAAATAGTAACTTTTTCTGGGTTTCTTTTGAAATGGATTTGGAAAAACTTTCTAAAATAAAATTAATTGGTCCATTAGGTTCAAACTGATTTTGATTGGCTCAAAATACGTCCATATCCGGTAGTGCAGTCAAAATCTCAAAATGATCAGTTTTGCCCTAGTGGATCTATTACCGCTTTTCAAAGAATATCGGGAGCTCAAGGTCATCAATGGAGGTCGGTTAGCTACACCAGTGTCAGATTCAACACTCAGGCATTCAACAGAAGGCGAGTTGGTGAGCAAGCACGAAGAACGAAGGAGAAGGTGAAAATTGTGAAAAATTTCTAACATTGGTTGACTTGGGCGCCCCAGGTGAGAATAGGCGCCCATCTTTTTAGGGCATTAAATGATGAAATTAGAGTTTGAGCCTCCAACCAAAGTTGCTCAGTTCTCTTCCAGCTCCGCAGCGAGTCCGACAATACAGTCAACAAATCGTCCAGTCATCTGGGATTTGAGGCTGAACAGAGAGGATTCATACAAAAGTCAAAGT
>VDFB02190178.1:0-87962 GCA_007258455.2 Sequoia sempervirens
GTATGGGGTTAAAATAAGTGGAATTTATAGTGAAAGTAAATGTTGAAGGCTACACTTGGATTTGCAGCTGCCTTAGAGAAGACGAAAGGTAAAAGATGCCAATATAGTAATAATGAGCAAAGGAAAAGAGACTCGTGGTGATTCCACTTCAAATGTGATATCGTGTTGTGTGTAAAGAGATGTGTGTGGCAGGTGAGAGTCCAAAGAAAAAGAGGAGAAATAAATGATAAGCTCTTTCATGTTAGTATCCAAATTAGGGACAAAAAGGTAGATTCTCTTTTGGATACATGTTCTTAGGCCAATTTAACATCTTAGAATGTGGTTAATGAATTGGGATTGCAAGTGGTAGATCACCCACAACTTTATGTGTTGGGTTGGCTAGAAGATGGCATTGAGATTAAGGTAAAGAAGCAATACAAATTCAAGTTTTTAGCAGGGACTAATTTCAAGGCTGAAGTGTTGGTTGATGTAGTACCATTAGATGTATGTAGGCTTATATTTGTGGGATGCGATGTTTTGGAGAAGGCATAATAAATATAGGTTGATTGTAGATATAGAAGCCTACGCTAAATGTGTAGTCTAGAAGAAAACACAAATCACCATGATAAGGGCAAAAAAAGCCAAGCGGTTGATCAATGCTAGTGGCAAGTTTGCTTTTTCTGATGTTGAGAGGCAAAGAAGAACAAGGGATTAGGTAAAAGGATTACATTACAGGTGCATTCATCCAGATTAATAAGTTATAAGTAATTTGGTGAGTAAAGTTTTTGAATTATTTGTCGAACGTAAGAGGTCACCCCCAAAGAGAACAATAAAACATGAGATTCGATTAGTACTTCAGTGTATTTTACCCAACATAGGGATGTATAGGTGGGGTGTTGTTAAAGCGTAGGAATTCAAAGTGTAATATACACCCCTAATACTTTTTTTAAATAACTTCAATTGAAAGTGATATGCAATGCAACTTCCTTCCCACTTTGTGATCACCCAATTCTCAAGATGGGAAAGGTGAGAGCATACAATGTTCAGGATTATACAATTAAATTGAGATGAACATGCAACTGAATGGAAATGCACTAGGCGACAAGCCAACCAATACCACTTAGTAAGCGGAGTGTTTACAATACTGAAATAAAACAAACAACCACTTGTTCATCAGGTACAATTACAAACATCCACTTACTTAGTGGACAAATAAAGGGCACCTCCACTTATTTAGTGTGGAAGCTTAATACAAATAAACCACTTGTTCAGTGGGGTAAGTACAGCAGCAATAAGCAAAGAATCATACCCACTGGCGATACTACCATCTAGTGTTTACAACATAGAAATGATAACTATTCGGCAGTATAACCATCTGAAGGATTACAAGTTAGCCTCACATGCATTACAAAACACCATACATGAAGTGTATTTTCTGATATAAACTGATATTAAGTGCTGATCATAGAATAGACTGCTGTAGCACTCCAGAATTGATCCAAATGGCATGAAATAACTATCAAAGTATTAAAGGACAACAAAGTACCTTACAAGCACGAAGAGGAATGCTGGTGCAGGTCTGCTATAACTAAATATTGCTGATAACAATGGCCTGGTTAACTCTGATATGACAGAAACTACTCAACTAACGCTCCAAAATGCTGATATGACCTTCCCTAACAGTGAAAACACTGAAAATATTATTCCCAAAGCATTTTATGAAAGAGAATCACACCCAACAGCAATAACAACATCCCAAACAGGTCTGATATAGCTCTGTCCAACAAGAACAAATTCCTGGGCAAAATCATTCAGCTCGCCCCACCATGAGATTTCAAGATTACAATGCAAGTGGAAGAAGAGTAATCATATGGGTAAAACATCACCCATCATCTTGAGAAACCCCTCAAAATGGCAGCACTTAGACTAGAAGCTCACACGCCTAGCCACAAATCAGCTGTAAGGCCAATCAAGCAGATGGTACAGCTTCATACTTTTTTTCATAGAAACAAAGGTGGAAAAATCAGATTGTATGGCTTGCCCAAACCATCAACAACAATCCATATAACAGCAGAAGGAACAAATTAACTCTCCAACAGTGAACACCCTAGAATGGTACAGCCTGGCAAGGTGTTCGGCCAGCTTGGGAACCCTTCCAAAAATATTCAATAACACTTCAAAAATCTTCAAGAAAACACTAGACAACAATATTAAAGTCTTCAACTTCAAAAGAAATCAAAAACTTGCATCATTGCAACGAAAACTGAAGCTCCAATTTATAGCACAATGGTGATCTTTGTATGAAACTACACTAGCTAGCTAGTAGGGTTTTTGTCCTTGAAACCAACAACTCCAAGAGGGTTTTTGTCCTCAAGAAGCTTTGGAAGTACTCAGGTTCTTTCCAATAGCATAACAAAACAGCATTCACAAGTCTAACCCCACAAATGATTCCTTATGTGGCTTTTTGGAGGGAAAAATTCATAATTTGGAAATAATAATTCCAATATTCACCAAAATAAGATTTTAGAAAGACAATAATATTTTATCATGTGTAAAGGCCCCCTTTTTTCCCTAGGCCTCTGCTTTCGAAACTCCCTTTATCACCTTTTTAAAGAAATATTACACTTAAGCTGTCAGTTTAATATTTCAACATTAAATAACGTAATGGAATAATGAAAATATTTTACCCAAGTTGTGGAAATCATTGAAACAATATAGAGATCAAACTTTGATCATACCAACATGATACTGAAGACTTGGGATGAGATTGAAGGCAATTGGATGACATACTAAAAATTGATTGTTCCTCCGAGAAGAAGTTTGGAGAGCTCCCAAAAGGTTAGAAATCAATTCTGAAAGTGTTATGAGGATCCACATCACTGACTGAGCTCATTTTCAAGAATAACAGTCATGGAATACTGAACTTGTGCTCTCCAAGAACTTTGGAGTTACCCTTTGCATACCAATTAGCCTATGAAAAATCCAGAAATAGGCTAATTGTCCACCAATTGGTTATGCTCGAGAAGGGGACATTACGCAAAGAGTAGCTCCAAAAGTTGTTGGAGCATGGGGTAATTAGACCAGCTAGCTCTCCATGCGGATCACCTATTGTCATAGTGCCAAATTAAGATTGTGCATAGCAAATCTGCATGGACTACCATGAAGGACTAGTATTTTAGCCTCGAATCTATGATCTACTGGATCAATTATAGGATGCCAAGTGCTTTATAAAATTGGACCTTAAATTTGGATATCATTAGGTGAGGGTCAAGGAGGAAGACTTGTGGGAAACAATGTTTAAGACATGTCAAGGACTATTTGATTGCTGGTTTTTCCATTCAGGTTATGCAATGCACTAGCTACCTTCATGCATCTCATGAAGTATATAGACCATTAATTGACTCTTGTGTTAATATTTATTTAGATGATATATTGATTTTCAAAAGGTCATATGCACAATGTTTAGTTCATCTTGAAAGAGTATTCGAGATTTTGAAGGAGAATAAGCTATTGTTGAATGGTAAGAAGTGTGAGTATGCCAAAACCTTGTTGGTTTACCCTGGTTATGTGGTGGGTGATGGAGATATAAGGGTAGATCCATCTAAGGTTGATATAATTGTTAATTGACTAAAGCTCACTACCATGACTGAGATGTGGAGCTTTGTAGGTGCAACCCAATACCCCTGTAAGTTTGTGAAAGACTTATCATTATTGCTGCCCTATTGCATGAAGGCATGGGCAAAGGAAGAAAATTTCATTGGGGCAATAAACAACAAAAAGCATTTGAGGAGTTGAAGAAGAAGATAAGTATGACATTAGTCCTTGCTTTACCCTATTTGCAAGCTACATTTGAGATAGAGACAAATGCCAACAATTATGCTATGGATATGGTGTTGCTACAGGAGTCTTTAGACTTGTTTATAACTTTATTATCATTCAGAGACTTTTAAAGGTATAGTGTTAAATTACAACACTTGTGATAAAGAATTGTATGCTATGGTTTTATACGTGCCAGGCAGGGTTGAAATCGGGTTCGCCAGTTGAGCCGTGCAATCAGCAAAATGGTTTGCCGCGGTGGGCAGGTGCCAGTATTTCGACGCAAATTGGATAGGGTTGTTGGTTAGCCGCTGGTGCAGTTGAATTTATGTGAGTCTTATTGAACTAGCCAAGATTCACAGCCAACAACGGCGCAGCTTATAACTTAATTTTGTTTGTGAATGAATTAAAACTTAATTAAAATACACAAAACCATGAGTGACAATCTGATTTGCCCACATCAATCAAACATTCTAAACATTTAAATATTTACACTTTTCATTTCAAGTTTGAATTTAAATTCAGTATTTATTCCACAGCCAAATAACCCTATACAGTCTACAAATTTCAATTCTACTTGCCACTGTTTAACCCCTCATCAGACAATACAAAAATCGAATTTCATTCTTATGTTCTCTGTTTACTGCCATCCATCTATGGCACGACTCCTCCTAACCTAAGCTTACTCTGCAATTTCAACTATATAAATGTATTATTCTTCCTCTAATGCACAGTCCATTTCGAATTTTCTCTGTAAATATATATAATTCACTTTGCCTCTTTGTTTTGTCTTCCTTATTCTTCCATCTTAGTCTCGACCTGCATAATCTCTCTATCAATTCATTTTTTACTGAATTACCCCTTCCATATTACCCAATACAACCCCTCTGCACTTCTCTCCTTTATTAAATGTGGTCTCTTTTTCTTTTTCTGAGCTATGTGCCATCCTCTCTCTTCTCTTGGTGAAATCCGCCTTAATTTGATTCATGTGGCTGTTCATTTTAATTTTGGAATATTTTCAAACTTAAGACAGATCGATCCCCTTCTCCCTCCACGCCTCTTCACTTGAGTTTTTCCTTGCAATTTATTTTAAAATATTAATCTTTAACTTTTATCTCCCAGCCACACCCTCTTCCATTCATTTACTTTGCCTTATATTTTTTTTTTATGCTGTGTACCCCTTCAGCTACTTCTCTTCCTGCATTTTTATATTCCAGTTTTTTAAAAATTTAAACCATCCATACCTGACGTGACTCAAGTATCCTTTTTTTTTCTAGAAACAAAATTTTTAATTGCCTTTTCAGGCTGCGACCCCTCATGTCCCTCTTGGCACTTGCAATTTTTTATTAAAATTAAAACAACTTACCAATTTAACCTGCCTCCCTTATTTCTTCGCATTGATTTTGATTAAACTCTAAAAGTCATTATTCTCTAGGATGAGTGAAATTTTAAAACATTCAAAAATAATTAAGAAATTAAAAATAATTGAACTGAGAAATTTAGAATTGGAAGAAGACATTTTGTCAATTGGAAATGGCAATAATGTCACTTTGATCCACCTTCGAATCACAAATCCAAAGTTTATTTCCAAGCCAAAAATGAAAAGCAAACTAAAACCAATTTGATTGATGCGGATTGCCGATCACTTGGGATGCTCCGACATTAGTTGTGTAGTATAAGTAAACCTAACAATTAAAAGTTGGGATTGTAGTAGCCATTGCTTGTGCATAGAAGGCCCAAGGAAAGCATCTCCATGGATTTTGTTGGTCTTCCAAAGACTAAAAGGGCTAATTATCATTAAAGTAATATTGATAGATTTAGCTTATAATGGTCATCTTAGTTAAGTTTAGTTTGCTTTTGATAGTTTTAGCAACTTCCTTTTATTTCTTTAGGTGTCGATTGTTTCTAATTTAGAAACATCGTTTTTAATTTCTTATTTAAGGAGTATTCCTCTCCTTTGTTTAATACAATCAATTTCCATTTCATGGTATCAGAGCAGAGACTGGTTTTTAGCAAATTTTTGTAATAAAATTCATGGCTTTTTACCTGAAGATTTTTGGAAAATATTTTTAGAAGTTTTTCTGTTCGATTTAAAAAAAAAAAATCATGGGCCTTGCGTTGGTTTTTCTTGGTGATTTCGTGGGTCTGCAGTGTAAAACCGCAACCTCATCTAGGGTTTCTTCTTGTGCGACCTGCAATCAAAATTGTGTTGCTTTTTTGTCTGCAAAATTGCGAAAGCTTTTTTTTCTCAAAATCATGGGATTTTTTCTTAAACAAATCGCAACCCATTTGTGTTTTCACCTGCACGATTTCTGGTTGTTGTGTCTGGGTGTGTCTCCTTTACCATGTGATTTTTTTGGCAAAGTCATGGGTCTGCAACATCACAATTTCTGAAGATTTTTTTTAAAAAGAAAAAAAAAAAAACCGTGCCTTCCTTCCAGTGCCTAGGGTTTCAGACCTAGGTGTTTTTAGATGTTGCAGATTTTTTTCGATTTTTGAAAAAAATTGTGGATTTCCAACCTCTGTACTTTTTTATCGGTTTGTTAATTTTTTTTTGGGATTTGTGTTAGTTGATCGCCTCGAGCTTCGTGCTAGCTGATCACCTAGGGATTTGTGCAGTACAAACTTTTGAAGTTCATTGCTGGAAACAAAGGATGCTCACTATTTTTTAGTAACGGTGTCTAAATTTGATTGTTCTGGGTACAACTACTCACCCTACAGTTGTAGGAAAAGACCAAGACAAGTTTGAGTGTAATCGTGAAATGGTTATGTTGCTCAAGTTATCTGTCACCGATGAGATGCTTCCAAAAGTGCCATTTGGCAAGACTGTTGCAAAGATCTAGACACACTTGAAGGATCTACATGAACACTCCGACAAGGGTAGAGCGTTCTTCCTTACAAATATGTTGTTCTCCATTATGATGGATGGCATGATGTCTTTGGAGGATCACCTCATGAAAATAAAAGACATTTGTTATCAACTGGAGGCCATTGGTTGCAAGATGGAAGTAGACGATATGGTGGTCATCACGGTGAAAAAATTACTATGATCCTATGAGCACTTCATCAAAACTCTCAACACTACCTCGACCAATGTTGACTTGAAGTTTGATGATCTGTGCAACAAGCTCTTGTAGCAAGATAGCTGGAAGAAGCAGTTTGGGAGAAATAGCGAGACAACTAGTGTGGAATAGGCATTTACTGCCAAACACAAAGGCGAAGCCAAGTCCTCTTAGTAGTTAGGACAAGGTAAATTATAAATCCAACCACGGAGGGTCTCAGCAAAAGGTCCATATTGCAGAACATTCTGAGTAGAAGGATTCTGCCTTCTATGCATTCATGGCCAAAAGACCAGCAAATCATGTCAAATATTTTGTGTGGTATATTGATTTTGGAGCATCTTGACATTTTACATAGGAAAGATTGGTTCACGAAATATAAGGCTTGCTCCAATTCTGTCATCTTTGGTGGTGGTGAAGAGTATATAGTTCTCGACAAAGGCAACATTCAGATTACATTTGGTGGGAGAATTCTCATATTTCTCAATGTATACCATGTTCCAGGAATGGAGCTCAATTTGCTCGTTGTGAGTCAGATTATGCGACACTATTCAAATTTTGATATCATGTTGAATTTACACAAGTGCCACATTGTTGACAAGGAGTCCAAAAAAAAAGTTGCAGTTGGGCTCGAAGATCATGGCTTGTATAGGCTTGTTGATAGTTGAGATTCTCAAGAGCATGCAATGGCTGCGAAGAGTTCCTCCATCAACACTCTTTTGGAATTCGCGCTATGGGCATCTCAACATAACCTACCTCTCTCAGCTGGCTCGAGAGAATTTGCTAGAAGGCTTACTTGAGAACATGGTGTATGCGGAGCTTCCCAAGCAGGGAAGCAACATTGAACTCCATTTCTTGACAGACATGCTTGGAGGGCATCCAAGGTCATTCAGTTGGTTCATGTAGATGTTTGTGGACCAATGAATACTGCATCGGTCACTGGTAATAGGTATTCTCTGTTTTTTGTTGACGATTTCAGTAGGAAAATGTGGGTGTTTTTCCTCAAAGAAAAATTAGATGTGTTTAATGAATTCCAAAAGTTTAAAACATTAAATGAAAAAGAGTTAGGATGTCCTATCATCACTCATAGGTCAGATAAAGGGTGTGAGTTTAGTTCCAATGAATTCACCAACTTCTGTGCTAAACACAGTATCAAGCGTTAGCATACCACACCCTATACTCAGCAAAGTGGAGTTGTTGAGAGGAGAAATTGTACTATTATAGAAATGGCCCATTGTATGCTGGAGAACTGAAATGTTCCAAAGAAATTTTGGGCTGAAGTAGTGTATAATGTTGTATACCTTCTTAACAAGTCTCCCACAAGCCGTCAAGAAGATGATCCCAGAGGAAGCTTGGTCTAGGAGGAAACCAAGAATCAACCATGTCAAGATTTTTGGTTCTACTGCATATGTTTGGATTCTAGATGCAAAGAGGACCAACCTGGATTCCAAAAGCTAGAAGTTGATGCTTATAGGATATAGTGACAATCATAAGGCCTATCGGTTGATTGATGTGGACATTGATCATCTAATAGTCAGTAGGGATGTTGTTTTTGATGAAGAAGATGGGACTTTTCAGCCCACTTCTCCCATCAAGATTCTTGAGGATCAGCCTTCCAAGACTAATGACTTGGATGTTAGGCTTCCATTAGCTCCACCTGAAGGGAGAGATTCTGATGATTCAGACCTTGTGGAATCTCCAAGGCATGACGCTATACCGGTAGATTTCCCTCAAGACAACTTGGATCAACATCCAGATGATTTCATTCCAAGCAGCCCAAGTCATGATGATCATCCTGATTTGGAAGAAGATGCATCTACTCTTCTGCCTAAGTGGTGGGAGAAGATCATTGGTGATGTTTGAGATGATGAACTTGTTGAGGGTAGATCATCTAGAGGCAAGATCAAACAGAATACAATAAGTTTTGCGATTATGGCCAACATTTCGAATGTTTATGGGCCCCAGGACTATTCAGAGGTGAAAGGTAAACCTGGATGGGAAATGGCTATGGAATTTGAACATCATAGTCTTTTGAAGAACAATACTTGTGTTCTGTCAAATCTTTCACCTAGAAAGAAGCCCATTGGCTGCAAATGGGTCTACAAAGTGAAATACAAAGCTGATGGAACACTTGATAAATAAAAAGCTCGGTTGGTGGCGAAAGGGTTCTCGCAGAGAGAAGGTATTGACTATGAGGAGACCTTTGTGTTGAACACCTGGAATATAGAGAAGGGGGGTGGGGGGGGGGGGTGAATCAATATTCATTAACTTAAAAGTGCATTCAAAGCATCTCATTAAACTTGTAGAAAAATAAATAAACAATTAAAGCATGCACCACAACAATCAACACAAGAACACTGGATTTATGTGGAGAACCCTTGGAAGGGAAAACCCACAGTGAGGATTAGCTCACAATACATCATAACCAGTTACAATAGATTACAGGAGGCTCACTTCCCAAGGAAGATCACTTCTAGAATTACAAAAAGATATACAAGAGGATGGCTCACTGCCAAAGATTGAATTGCTAACAATGCATTTGTATGTTGAAGATATAGTTCTAGTTAGGCTCAAAAAACTGACTTTACACACTTCATTCTTTACCACTATCACATTTCACACTTCTCACTATCACTCATCATCATCCCAACAATGAATTGACCTTCTATATATATGTATGTATTTCACAAACAATCACGCCATCAATTAGGTTAGCCTAATTGGATGAAACATGTAACACCATAACTTGTCATCACAAAACTCCATCTTACATGCCTTGCAGAAGAAGCCAAAACATTTTCTTCACCAAAATATGTCGGCATGACCTATAGATACTCCTATGATTCCGATCCAAACATAATTTTGTATTGCACGACCCCAAAACCCTTAGGTTGATACCACATAGCAAAATTCGTGAAGCAACAACTGAATGAACCAATTGTTCATTGACAACTTGACATGCGAACCACCAAACCACTTGCAACTTGTGGTATACACACATTTGACATCTTCAAACACTTCTTGAAATTCGCACAAGACAATGATCATTTGCGGTGGAATGCGAAGCATTCCAACATGAACTCTGCAACTATAACTCTATCTCTACTTAGTCTGATACTCTATCATTAATATCTTTAATTGTAGAAGACACAAAACTCTGAAAACTTGAATGTGGACTTTTTCAACACATACCATTATCACCTCAAAACTGCATGACAGGATAATGCAAAGTACAACAATGTGGACCAAAAAATTGTTCCTCTTTTACATACTATTTTAGTCTGATACTTAGACAATTTCTCCAAAAACATTTGGTCTTCTCTAGACTATACACTTACTAATAAACCATCACTTCTGCAATGGGTTGCCGTCAATGACGACACCATACAGCATCATGCCCATGTTGCCAACAATTTCCCCCTTTGTCATTGATGGCAACACACTTCTTTGCTTCACTCTTGACATCAAGGGCAAAGGGTACATCCTCTTACTGATATATCTACATGAGAATAGCTCCCCTATTTGTGTTATCCATCACCTAAAAGAAAATAAAAGTACAACACTATCTGCTAATTTTGCATATGCACATTGAGATAAAAAGTTGACTATACAATTAAAAAATGTACACCTTAATTGGATGGGGGTAATATAAACCTTATATGATACCTTTAATTTTGCAAGGTGTACCTCCCAATCCTTCTTGGCGAAGGCAAGCATGTAGCTCTGACTTTCAAACTGTACATAGAGGTCTTCCTCTTTTTTTGGAGAACTAGGCATTGTTGTCTTTTGCACAACCTTCTCCACATTTGCCAAAACTTTAGTCAAAGATGTAAGTCTTAGACTTACCATATCCTAGAGATTATTGTACTGCTTGGCTAGAGTGGATGAGCAGAGGAATCCCATACACAGTGTTTTAAAGATCTACATATGTAAATCCATAAATTTATTTATGCACCCGTAATCTAGTGGTAGAAAAACCTTGTTGTTTACGTGTAAATAAATTATTCCCGGATCTTTGAGCATATTTGCAGAGATGAAATTCGAGCTATCTAGTAGTGCCTTTGTATCATTGACAAACTTTAGGTATCCAACATCAAGAACAATTAATCCATCTATGATCAGATTTAGCCTGTGAAGGCTGGTATCACCATCCTCCTGTATATGAGTTACACACTTATGAATAACTTGACTGAATTCTTTCTTCCACTCATCCAAGTTTTCAATTGATCACCATCTTTCACAATTTTAGGTATATACCATTGTTTTAAGGCATGGAATAAATCCATTCTTGCTACAATCCTTTCTTATCCTCCCCTTGTATATATTGAAATTCATCAACAATCATTTTCACAGTTTGCTCAGTTGGATTTAATGTTGTGGGAGCATCGACTCCTTTGAACTTTGCATAACTTAGCCAAAAGTGTGGTGAATAGGCTGCCATCTTTTTGAACAAGGGATCCAATACAAGCATGTGTGCTTTTATTTGATCAATTGCCTACTGAAGCGATTTATAACTATCATGCACATTCTCTAGTTTATCCATAACTGACTTTATCCTGGCTCCCAAGAATCTTTTCCATAACTTCACAAACTTGCCTTTTTTCTCCTACTTCCTTTTTCAGAGTATTCAATTGTCAGACAAAAATATTCTCACTATATCCATCGGAGTAATAGGAGGTTTATAACACTATTTCCTTGCCTTGTGAGGGTCCCGCTTTAATTTGACATTCTCTATAAACAGCTTTATTAACTTCATGATTTAGGAACCTTTGTTCCTTTTCATACTCCTTCAATATGTCCTCCAATCCCTTTGACAGTATTTCAAGTGAACATGGCTGAATGCATGGTCATTGTGGCCGCCTCCAGAGGGGTGGTATCTTGTATTGTCCTTACCATTGCTGCCCCGTTCATCCCTTGAATTACATCCAATAATTTTGACTTCTATGTATTTTTCTATTTGATCCATATGGCCAGGGTTTCAATCTTTGGGTTATACCTAGTTCCACTCACTCCTTCATCAGAATCAAATTCTACAACTAGCATTGGATCTTCCTGAGCCCACACTTGATCAAGCAAAAAAAAATTCTTTAATTCTAAGCCAAGGAAAATGAGCATATTGCTCTTCAAGACCATTTCTCTAGCCCTATGGGGGCTAATGTCAATGTTATCAACTCTTAATTCCTGTAAATTTTGTGCCACCATTTGATTCTTCTCTGACTCTTCAATTCTTGTTTCACCTAATTCCATCCTCTCTTCAAATTCTCTTACCTTCATCTTTGTCCAGAAATCCCTAAACTCGGGAGTCTTAATGAATTCATTATCTTCTATGAATCTACTGGCTGTAATTTCCCTTTCATCTTCATGTATCTATGTACTTGTTTTTCCTACATCACCCATCCTTTCCTCATGTCTATGGGCATTGGTCTCATGGATGGGTTGATCAACCTCAACATCACCTTTCAATGATTGTAGTACTATAGCTACTTCTTTAGTATCACCCACCTCTTCACTCTCCTCATAAGGTGCTAATTGTTCAATGCTTTTTGTCTTCTATCTTTTAGGAGGCAACTGCTCCATGGGAGGTTCAAAGGTTTCACCTAGGGCATGCTATGCAGTTGCACCACTACCATGTTCTTCGAGATATGCTTCTCTTTTATTATATAAATCTTTAAATTTACCCATGATCATATCCTATTCTTTTGATAATGTCTTTTTCTTCAATAAAGTATCCTAAGAAATTCATGCACCTTTCCCTCTTCCTTTCTTCAAGCTTCCTCATATATTCCCATTTTTTCCTTCTACTGAACACATCATGATAAGTAATGCAGTTTCTTATGAAATCTTCTTCACTTTCTACTTAGTGTGCCACTGTCATTTTGGTAAGAAGATTATGCCTTATGTTGTTCATATGATTTTTAGGGTCAAAGGCTTTCCCTTTTCCAGAATTCAATGCATATCTTGTCTTCAAATAATACTGCAACTCCTCCAGTGTGTCTGAGCCTACATTCCAATCTTCACACTTGGTTTGGTTTTGCAGGAAGGTTCCTTTATTCTGCTTGTGCATTACATCCTTCTCCATCCACATCATTTGCCACATAAATTCAAGAAATGCTAATTTGGGGGGCACAAATTTTGGCAATATGTGTCAGAGCAATAGGGCATCCATAAACTCTTATTTTTGTAACTTCTAGAAGGAAGAACCAATCTCCAAAATTATGTGTATGACCCTATTCTGGTCTTAAATCCAAAGGTCTCAATAGCTATAACATTTTGGTTGGCAATCTAGGTATTGAATAGCCAAGGACTCCCAAAATCCTATGTACAAAATCTTCATAGAATATGTAACAAAGCTTGAATTCTTGCACTAATTGTCCCAAATATAACACCACTTCTGAATAGGTGTGGGATTCCCCTACTCATCCACTCTAGCCAAGTCCATTCGTTTAGTCCAACGGTCCCTATTATGATATAATATCAAGTGGCATAAGAGAGAATAATGCCTGAAAGTAATAGGAGCTCTATCTTCTATGACTTGTGAGAAGTCATCATCCAACGCCCTCTCACGGTATGAAGCAAAGTCATATTCAATATTAGTCTCAAGGTTTTGAATTCTCATGGCCATCATCATTAGGCCTATTGGCACTTTATCTTGGGCATCCATCCCCAACACTTGGCAATAGCTTGTTTAAGTCAAAACACTCAATGATAGCTGCTCTGGTTATTTCTACCAATATTGAGCCATTTGGGAACCTCACTATTTTGGTAGCAGAGTGATAGTGTTTGGCTAGTACTCTGATAAACTCTACATCAACAAACAGATTTGGGACAATCAACCTTTGCTAAATCCAACATCCAAGGGTTTGACATTGGAATCTTCTCATTCCTCTTACTGTAAAAATACCAAAACAGGTCCCATCCAGACTTGGGAATAATGGCATCCCTACAACCCTGTGCAGTGTCCACGAGAAATTTCTTATTACCCTCTTTAGTGGAACCTGGAAGTATATGTAATATGGACTGATGGAGTGGTTTGTTCTTTACCTTAGGTTCTTCATCTTTGATTTTGGCCTAACCTTCTTTTACTTCTGATTGTTTTCTTTTAGGAGGCATATTTCAATTTTCTCTACTATGGCTTCAAATGACAAAACCTTGAAAGATTTTTACATTAATTGAGCTCTTTCAGAGAGTTTTTCGTGTACTTACCCGAGTATTTGACACTTGCAGGACTTCTTCTCGTGTCATTAGTTCCCTCCACACCAATGCATTGCAATTGAGTGGGATATTGGGAAAACTTACTTGTCTTTAAATGGCGTGGTATTCATTCATATCAATTTTAGTGCCAACTCTTCGTCAAATAGTTTCATAAAAGGCTCAAATCCTTGCATTTAATCTTACACCATTGGATTCGTGCGTTGGGGTGGCTAACGTGATTCTTTGCATTTATTACCGCAGTTTGTAATGATGCCACTACTAGTCCACCGTACCACCACTGTTACTAATTACAACATTTGCGGCATGGCAGTGTCTGCCCTTTTTTTTGTTGTTTATCGCACTACCGCCTTGCTTAAAACCTCTTGTTGCGGGGTTGCAGTGTATACCTCTCTATCGCATATGTTGCTCTCCCACATGGTGGTATAGCGGTGTATACTTTATTTCTTTATTACTTACCGCCATACTGCACCCCTTTGAATCTCCTTTTGTGGTATAGTAGTGGGTATCGTGTTACTGCATTGCCTTATAATTCTCCCTGCAGGGTGGTGGTGAGTACCGCATTATTGCATATGTTAGACAATCTCTTGGCGGTGTGGCGGTAAAAGGCTTATTTCATGACTTGGTGGCCGCCAACCCGCGTTGCCTTTATCTTGATGTTGCGGTGCTGCGATAGAGGCAAAATTTGCTTTGTTTATCATTACCTAGAGGAATAAATGGGCATATACAAAGGGAAAATTGGTGATAGTATGGATCTTGTCACACAAATTGTTGCATTTCATGCCAAACATAGTGAAACTACAGATAGTTGGCATTTTGACATAGATGGAAAGTGGATGGCAGATGATGGCTAGTGGATACTGAGGAAGAAATTTTTGCTCCAACAAGTTACACCAACAGAGTTTTGGTACACCCTTCCACTCATACCTTTATTATTTTTTATCAAAGTTTATAGAGAGATTACATAATATCAACCATAATCCCTAAGCCATTAACCATTAAACTACCTAACCCCTAAGCCCCAAATCCCTTATCTTTTGACCCTCAATCCCTTAAACCCTAACCCCTAATCCCTTAACCCTTAATCCCTGCTGGATTAGAACAATTAGGCGCTAAAGTAGGCGCTAAATTAGGCATTAAATTAGGCACTAATATAGGTGCTAATTTAGGCACTAATCTAGGTGCTAATTTGAGTGCTAATTTAGGTGCTAATTTAGCGCCTACTTGTTTTGATCGACACAAAAAAAGGCCAAAAATAGCGCCATCCTGATAAATAGCATCAACTTTTTCAAAAATTGGAGGAAAATACATTAAAATAGTGGGTGGAATCACTGGATCATACACACTTGAGGCTTGAGCAATTTGAGACTCAATTGAGTCCATTTAATCCTTTATGCTCTTTGTAGACAATGGCCACTTGAAACAAAATTGAAACAGTAGTTTAGCTTCCTCCAAACACTTTTGAACATCCTTCAAGTTGCCTTGCAACTTGGCATGAGTAGTAGCACATTTATTTGAAACATTAAGTTAACCTCTTGTCATTCAATTTCTTTGCTACTTCGTTTTTAGCCTTCTCTTCCAATCCTGTAGAGTATTCCCTAAAAGAATCTAACAATATCTTCAACTGTTGTAAACCTGACAAAGAATTATTGATAGATACTCTAGGAATGCCTTCTTGCTACACCTTGACAGCTTCATCAACTAACTCTGTGCTCTTCTGGTGAGTTTGAAGAATCTCCTTTCTTGTGGAGGTGTGAAATACATCACCAAGCTGCAACTTATGGAGTGGCTCAAAATCCTATCCATATCCACTTGACCTTGTTGCATAGGAATTTGTAACAATTGTGTAGACACCACTAGTTGGAATTGCAAATGCATATCCAAAAGATCTTTAAGTGAATCTTTGAAGGTGTGGAGGATTCACCACCTATTTTTGTGCTTTCTTCTGCATGTGTGTCATTCTTCTCCTTCTCTCCACTGCTAGAACACTCTTTTGCAATCTTCTCAACTTATGGAGGAGGTAGAGTTTTTTGCTTTTAAGCTTTAGTCTTCTCCTAGACTCCTTGCTCATCTTCTTTGCTTTGCTCAACAATTATCTCCACATCTGGAGAAGTGTTATCTGTTAACCTTTCTTCTTGCTAATGCTCATATTGCTCTGTGATTGGCTCATTGCTTTTTGGGAGGGATGTGTCTTGCTGCATTCGATCTTCATCACTCGGAGAGGCTACCAATTCTCTAAGAAAATTTTCAACTGTTTGCAATTTTTCTCTCCTTAGCTTCTCTATATCATCCTTATCTTTGCCCATAAGAGTATTTACTCTTTGCTTTGTCCTGAATTCTTGGGCATACAACTGAGACAACTTAACTCTTTCCTCATGAGATAATGAGGAACCAATCTTCTCCAAGGCAAAAGTTTTCATCTTTGTATCTTTTGCGATAGCTTCTTGTCTTCTTGCACTCAATACACCTTTTAGATCATCTGGCAAATGATCAATGGCCTCTTCAATTGTTTCCTTATCTACATCATTGGAATTTAGATACATTTCAGTGGCATCCTTTAGGATTCCAAACAATGTTCAATGGCACTGAATAGTGCATCAAACTTCATGGGACTATGCTCATGAACGATAGGGGTCTCCTCCTCCTTTCCCTTTTTTGTATTGGTCTCTTCTTGAGACACTTGAGACTTCCTTTTCCGGGCCTATTGATGTTCTTCCTCTTCCTCTTCCTCTTCTTCTTTACAATTGATATACTTTTCTCTTGTTTCTTTTTCTTTCCTTCTTCTCTTTGGAGACTTCTGTTGCATAGGGGTGCTAGATGTGTCTTTCTTCTTAGAACCACCTGTTGGCTTTGTTCTAGAGGACTTTGGAACATTAGGAGTGGAGGTTGGGGTCCTATTTGACCTTCTTCTTCTTGGTGTATTCTGCGGAGGAGTAGATGTGCCTTTGGATTTCTTTGCAAGGTCCATAGGGGCACCAAACTCCCTTTCCAAATCAGCTTTCATCTTATCAACTTCTTCAATGTCGTGCTTTTCCAAATTCTCTTTACTTGATTTCTCTTCATAAGTACCAAACCTTTTCATTGTATCTCTAGGTTTGCTAAATACAATCTCCGCAAGGGGAATGACCTTAGATTCTGCTACCTCATAAGGCAGCTCTAGATCCAAAACAGTTCTGGGTTCAATTGCTTCTATGTAGCAGTGATCTCTGCTAACCATAAATGTTATGTCATTCATATTCTTATTCACAACTTCTTTTGGAATTCTTTCTCTTTCTTGCATTTTTGCTTGAAATGTTTTGAAAAATTCCCCACAACATTGTCTTGTGGGACTCAAAATCTGCAAATCTCCTCAAATGATCTCTAATTTGAATAGCTACAAGGATATTGTCTTGCCATACTACATTCTTTGTTCTGAGCACCTCATTTAGAAAATAAAACATTAAGCAAATGATAAGAGTACCATACTGGAAAGGGTACCTTGACTCCTTTGTCTTCTGCAAATTTTCCATCAACTGTAACCTCAGGAGCTCACATAGATCAAAGTCTTTGCCTTCTTTCACCATTTGATATGCCATGTGAATCGTAGTGGTAGTGACAAAATTCTCTTTGTTCGTCTAGAGTATCTTGTAACCAATCATTATTGTAGCATATTTGACTGTCGGATCTTCAATGTTATCCATAGTTAGGGCATGTTTTTCAAACTTGGCTTCGGTAAGCTTCATCATCACTTCATTCTTTACCGCCTTCAATGTCGGGACTGGTCCAATGGAGCTCAAACTAGTAACAACCCTAATTGCTTTTTTGGTTATCATATGTGGCATGTCTAGTCACATGAATTTACCATGTATTCTTCTTAAAACATACTTCACCCATTCATATTCATAACACAAATTTGGAAACTCCGCCCACACATCCAATTTCTTCTCCATCAAGTTGGCATACTCTAGTTTCAACTCGAAATCATCTTCGGTTAGCATCTTTTCCCTAAATTCCACCAACTTCAAATGATCATATTCATCCATCTTCGAATGAATGCAAATTCGCACATCCTTTTATTATGGTAAATTCGAGATATATTAAAATGAAAGAGATGAGATCGCTTTATAGAGAATTTACAAAGAGTTTCTACAAATACAAAATGATGAAAGTTTCTAAAAAGGGATAAAGAAAACTGAAGAATGGAAATAGTCTAAACTAATTTACAATATTGACCATTAATAAATAATCTAAATATTAATTTAATACCCTACCTTAATGGTCAATCTATCAACTACACCAAGATGCCCCTTGAGTGTTACAAAATTATCTGAGCTTAGAGACTTGGTGAGAATATCTGCAGTTTGATCCTCGGTTGGAACATATTGCAGTACCACTGATCCATCTTCGACAAGCTGGCGGATGAAATGACAATGAAGTTCAAAATGCTTGGTCCTTTCATGGAAGATTGGATTTTTGGTGAGTTTCGACACTCCTTGATTGTCACAGTACAAGGGGGAAGGCCTTGCTCAAGACATTCGCATGTCAGAAAGCATCCTTCGAAGCCAAACTGCCTCACAAGCTGCTTTAATAGTTCCCCGATATTTAGCTTTAGTCGAGGAAAGAGCCACTGCTTACTCTTTCTTGTTGGTCCATGTAACTGCACCTGTACCCAAACTGAAAATATAACTAGAAGTAGACTTCTTGTCATGAACATAACCTACCCAATCTAAGTCTGTAAAGCCAATCAGCTTAGGATCTTTGCACCTCCAATACAGAATGCCAAAGTTGGATGTGCCTTTCACATATCTCAGCACACGCTTTGTTGCAACCCAATGTTCAACTTTAGGGGCTGTCATGAAGTGAGATATGTAGCTCACAACAAAACTGAGATCAGGTCTAGTAGCAGTGAGATAAATGAGGCTGCCTACTAGTTGCTTGAATGCTGATTCATTTTGCACAGGTGAATTTGATTGTGTTGATAGTTTTAGGCTTTTAGCCCTTTCTCCATAGGTGTAGAGGAAGGTATGCAATCATTCATCTTGAACTTATCAAGTAGACTGCAAGCATACTTGGATTGAGAGATAAAGATGCTACTAGCTGTCTGCCAAACCTCAACACCTAGACAATAATGAAGTCTCAAATCTGTCATGTCAAATGATTGACTGAGATTATGTTTGATTTCCTCAATCAGATGTTCTGAGTTTCCAATAATGATCAAGTCATCAACATAGACAACAGGCAAAATAATATCATCACTAGACTATTTGACATACAAATTAGAATCAGAAGGGTTCGTTCCTCTGAAAACCATGATCAACAAGGTACTTATCAATTTTCATGTACAATACTCGTGGAGCCTGTTTAAGGCCATAGAGTGCTTTCACTAGTCTGCATACCTGGTGTTCTTTACCAACAACCTTGAAACTAGAAGGTTGCGTTATGTAGACTTTTTGTAGATCACCATTGAGAAATGCACTCTAAACGTCCATTTGATAGACTTTCCATCCAAACTGGGCTACAATAGCAAGGACAAGACGATAGTACTCATTTTGGCTGCGGGAGCAAAAGTCTTCTCATAATCAATACCCTTTGTCTGTGAGAAACCTTTGGCTACTAACCGAGCCTTATACTTATCAAGAGTTCCGTCAGCCTTGTACTTAACTTTATACACCCATTTGCAGCCAATGGGCTTCTTCCTAGATGGAAAATCGTAGAGAACCCAAGTGTTATTCTTGAGAAGGCTGTGATGTTCAGCTTCCATAGTTTGTTCCCACTCAGGTATGCCTTTAGCCTCTGAATATGTTTGAGGCTGAGAGATGCTATGAAGGTTGGCGATAAGAGCAAAATTAACTATATTACCCTGCTTACTCTTTTTTTGAGCAGATCTACCCTCAATCAATTCAACATCATGGAGATCAGTGATGGTTTTCGCATAACATTTAGGCTGGAGAGTAGAAGTACCAATATCTGAAATAGGAGGGACAACATCACTAGCGGTAGTTGGAACAAAATTAGTTGGATTAGGATCCAGATTGTCTTTAGGAGGGGCGGGTGGTGGAACATTTTGCTGAGGTGCCTGCACAATTGCAGAATCCCTCCCATCAAGTGGAGCTAAGGGAAGACAAACACCCAAATCAGAAGCTTGTAGAGACTGATTAGGGTTAACAAAAGGAGAAGACAGATAGAAGGGCCCACTATTCTCATCAACCACAACATCACGACTGAAAATGAGATGATTTGTATCTACATCATATTAAAATAATATTTAGTATATATTATTAATGCTCAACTTGTAACGCGTATGTAACACTTGTATCATAGTTGTTTCCTGATTTCTTGCTATTTCTGTCTTTCGTGATATTTCCATTCTTGATTCCTTGATTGCAGAAACATCCTTTTGTAAACTATTGATGATGTATTTTGCATTCCATTCAATACATCGAATATTTCAAATCTCACTGTCGTTTCATTTGTTATATGGTATCAAAGCCAGTTAAACGGGTTGAGCGGGAAATTTTTTCTAGAAGCCTTCTAAAAATTGTGTGTGGGTTTGAAATTGCGCTTGAAGGGTTTGCTTCTTTTTGCAGTGTCTGAGCACGTTTTTTCGCATGTGACATGTTTCTGGGTGTCGTTTTTATCAAAATTGTGGTTGTTTTCTTTAGATTTTCTGCTCGTTTATCCTTATTCTGTTCGCGTGCGATCTTTGCTTCCATTTTTTGGTCATGTTTTTTGGTGTTATCTGGGTTTTGCGACCTGTTCGTGTCTTTTGGGAGTCATTTTCTAAAGAAATTGCGGGTTTTATTTGCATTATTTTGGTGTGCGTCTCATTATCTAGCGTGATTTCTTTGAGGATGACTTTTGTGGGCGTCATTTTCCAGGTTTTTGAAGCTTTTTTGGGCGTTTTTTTTTCAAAAATCGTGGGTGTGTGAACTTCAAATAAAAACGCTTTTTGGGCGATTTCTCAAATCACATTTTTCTACAATTTTTCCTTCTTTTTTTGGGCATTTCCGTTTCTTGTTTTGGGTGTCATTCTTGGTATCATATTTCTAGAAGTCTAAAGACCTGCATCTTGCTGGGCGCATTCCATTTCTCTAAGTAGTGACGGGAAGCTTTGAAGGTATCGACTTGTCTTTTCTGGTAGTTTTTCTGGCAGCATAGTCTCCTTGGTGCCAGAAAACTGATTTGGTTGAGAGTATCGGCTTGGTGTGACTTGTGGAGATTGTCTTTTCTGGCTACATAAATCTTTTTTTTTTGGCCGTTTAGTTCTCTTTTTCTGCAGTTGGTGGACACTCTTTTTTTGGAGCTTTGTGCCATATATTCTATCCTTGGGATTCGTGTTAGATTTTGGCTATTTTGTTTTTTTTGATAGTGCACTATATTCGAGATATTATTCATCGCTACCTTGTCAACAAATTCAATGGGCGCAACTACAACACCTGGAAGTGGCGAATGATGACTATTTTTGAATATAAATCTGCCTTGATCAGATCATTCTGGGTAAAAAGACCAGACCAACATTAGGTGATAAAGATCAGGAAAAGTTTGATGAGTAGAATCGTGAAGCGGTGATGCTCATTAAGCTGTTTGTCACCGATGATCAGCTACCTCAGGTTCCGTCTGGTAAATCAATGAAGGAGATTTGGGATCATCTGAAGGATCTTCATGAAAATTCTAACATACATTGCAGGTGCACTTGACCAAGATCAAGGACATCCGAGATCAACTTGAGGCTATTGGTCGGAAAATGGAGGAAGAAGATATGGTAGTCATTACTTTGAAAAGTCTACCAAAATCTTATGAGCATTTTATCGAAAGTCTCAACATTACTTTAGCTAATGTTGATTTGAAGTTTCTAGATCTTTGCACCATACTTCTGTAGCAAGATCATTGGAAACAACAGTTTGGTAGTGGTGCTGGTTCATCCTCCTTAGAGTAGGCATTTCCTGCTAAGACCTTTCAGAAGAACAAGGGCAAAAATCAGCCCTCTGAGTAGTCCAGTCAAGCACAGTCTTCCGATTCTTCTAAGAAGAAGAATGTTCAGTGTAACTATTGCCATAAGTTTGGTCACATGAAGGAGGATTGTCGGAAACTCTTGGCTTCGAAACAGAACAAGCAAGGAGAGTCTAAGCCTAAAGCAAATATTGCAGAGCACACTGAGCAAAAGAAATTTGCGTTCTATGCCTTCATGGCCAAGAGTCCTGCAGATCCTATGAAATCTTCTGCTTGGTACATAGATTCAGGTGCTTCTCGACACTTCACTCATCATTGGGATTGGTCCATTGAGTACACGCCTTTTAGAGATTCAGTCATCTTTGGAGGTGGCGAGGAGTATATTGTTGTCGGAAAGGGAAACACACAGAGTCAATCTGGAGGGAGAAATTTAATATTTCTTGATGTATACTTCGTACCTGGCATGGAGTTGAACTTTCTTTCTGTCAGTCAAATTATGACACACTCTCCTCAGTTGGTTATAGTTTTCAGCATGCACACTTGCAACATTGTTGATAGAGAGATGCACACCACAGTTGTTTAGGGCATTGAGGATCATGTTCTTTATAGACTCATTGACTTTGGTGATTCTCAAGAGCACGCTATGGTAGCCAGGAGTACATCCATTAGCAGTCTCTAGCATTAGCGTTATGGGCACCTGAACATGCAGTATCTCTCTCAATTAGCTCGTGATGATTTAGCTGGTGGCCTCCTTGCAATTCAGACTCAGAATCATGTAGTATGCAAGGCTTGTCATGCTGGAAAGTAGCACCGAACTCCCTTCTCGGATGGTGACTCTTGGCGAGCTTCCAAGGTATTGCAGTTAGTTCACGCTGATTTATGTGGTCCAATGAATACTCCTTCAGTTACTGGTTGCAGGTATTTTTTATTATTTGGTGATGATTTCAGCAAAAAAATGTGGGTGTATTTTTTGAAAAACAAATCAGATGTGTTTGGTATATTTCAGTAGTATAAGGCCTTAGTTGAAAAAGAGTCTGGTTCTCCAATAGTTACTCTTAGGTTTGATGATGAGGGGGAATTTTGTGCTGCACATGGCATTAAGCACCAACTCATTGCAACATACACCACACAGTAGAATGGTGTCGTAGAATGTAGAAATCGCACCATCACTGAAATGGCTCATTCTATGACATGGAGCATAGACACGTTCCTAAGAAATACTGGGTTGAAGCAGTTTATACTACTGTTTATCTTCCGAATTGGTCTCTTACTCATGTGGTTAAGAAGATGACTCCTGAAGAAGTTTGGTTTGGACGCAAGACTAAAATCAGCCACTTGAATGTTTTTGGCTCTACTACTCATGTTTGGATTCCGGATGCCAAGCACACTAAGTTGGATTCCAAAAGCCAGAAATTCGTGTTCACTGGCTATAGTGAAAATCATAAAGCATATAGGCTGATTGTTGTAGATAGAGATCGTCTCATCTTCAGTTGTGATGTTGTGGTTGATGAAGCTACTGGGCCTTTCTTTCCGTCTTCTACTCTTGTGCATCCTGAGGATCTGCCTCTAGCAACTACTAAATTGGGTGTTTGTCTCCCCCTGATTCCACATGATGGGAGGGATTCTGCAATTGAGCAGCCACCTCAACAGAATGTTTCACCACCCGCCCCTCCTTAGGACAATCTTTATCTTGATCCAGCTGATTCTGTCCTAGCCACACCTGGTGATGTTATTCCTCATGTTTCAGATATTGATACTTCTACTCTCCGGGCTAAATGGTATGTTAAAACCATTAGTGATCTTCATGATGATGAATTGATCGAGGGTAGAACTGCTCGGAGAAAGAGCAAGCAATAGAACACTGTTAACTTTGCTCTCAGGTCAATTTGCACAACATCTTTGAGCCTCAATCATATTCAGAGGCTAAAGGTATACTTGAGTGGGAACAGGCTATGGAAGCTGAACATCATAGCCTTCTAAAGAACAACACTTGGGTGCTTTCTGATCTTCCACCTAGGAAGAAGCCCATTGGTTGCAAATGGGTGTATAAAGTTAAGTATAAGGATGACAAAACCCTTGACAAGTATAAGGCTAGACTAGTAGCCAAAGGGTTCTCACAGGCAGAGGGCATTGACTAAGAGGAGACCTTTGCTCCTATATCCAAAATGAGTACCATTCGGCTTGTCGTCGCTTCAGCAGCTTAATTTGGTTGGAAAGTCCATCAAATGGACGTTAAGAGTGCGTTTCTCAATGGTGATCTCCAGGAAGAAGTCTATATGACACAACCTCTCAGTTTCAAGGTTCCTGGTAAAGAACATCAAGTTTGCAGACTTGTGAAAGCACTCAATGGCCTTAAACAGGTAGCACGGGCATGGTACATGAAAATTGATAAGTACCTTACTGATCATGGTTTCCAGAGGACCCCTTCTGATTCAAATTTGTATGTCAAGCATTCTGGTGATGATATTCTTGTACTTGTCTATGTTGATGACCTTATCATTACTGGAAGCTCAAAACGTTTGATTGAGGAGATAAAATGCAATCTTAGTCAATCATTTGACATGATAGATTTGGGACTTCTTCATTATTGGCTCGGTGTTGAGGTTTGGCAAACAATGGACAACATCTTTATTTCTCAGTCTAAGTATGCTCATAGTTTGCTTGATAAATTCAGGATGAGTGATTGCAAACTTGCATCAACACCTATGGAGAAAGGGCTCAATCTTTCAGCAAAATTAGATTCGCCTATGGAAAATGAATCCGCATTCAGGCAACTAGTAGGCAGCCTCATTTATCTCACTGCTACTAGACCTGATCTTAGTTTTGTAGTGAGCTACATCTCTCACTTCATGACATCCCCTAAAGTAGAACACTAGGTTGCAGCGAAGCGTGTGCTGCGATATGTGAAAAACACTTCTAATTTTGGCATTCTATATGGAAGGGCCAAAGATCCTAAGTTGATTGGTTATATAGACTCAAATTGGGCAGGTTCTTTGGATGACAAAAAGTCTACTTCAGGGTATGTATTCAGTTTGGGTACAAGTGCAGTTACATGGACCAGCAAGAAGCAATAGGCAGTGGCTCTTTCCTTGACTGAAGTTGAATATCGAGGAGTTGTTAAAGCAACTTATGAGGCAGTTTGGCTTTGAAGGGTGCTTACGGACATGCAAATGTCTCAAGCAGGGCCTTCTCCCTTGTATTGTGACAATCAATGGGTGCTCAAACTATCCAAAAATATAGTCTTCCATGAAAGGACAAAGCATGTTGAACTTCATTGTCATTTCATTTGCCAGCTTGTCGAAGATGGATCAATAGTTTTGCAGTATGTTCCGACAGAGGATTAGACTGCTGATATTCTCACCAAGTCTCTCAGTCCAGATAAGTTTGTAAAATTTTGTGGGCATCTTGGTGTAGTTGATAGATTGAGAATTAAGGGAGGGTATTAAAATAATATTTAGTATATATTATTAATGCTCAACTTGTAATGCGTACGTAACTCCTGTATCATAGCCATTTCTTGATTTCTTTCTATTTCCATCTTTCGTGATGTTTCCATTCTTGATTCCTTGATTGCGGAAACATCCTTTTCTAATCTATTTATGATGTATTTTACATTCCATTCAATACATCAAATATTTCAAATCTCACTATCGCTTCATTTGTTATACATCAATCAACCTATATGCCTTATGATTCTCATTGTAAGCAATGAACATGAATTTCTGGCTTTTGGAATCCAACTTAGTGCCCCTGGCATCTGGAATCCACAAATGAGCAGTAGAGCCAAAAACTTTTAGGTGGTTGATTTTAGGCTTGTGTCTAGACCAGGCTTCTTCAGGAGTCATCTTCTTAACGACATAAGTAGGAGACCGGTTTAGAAGAGAGATATCAATGTAAATTGCTTCAGCCCAGAATTTTTTAGGGACATTTCTATGCTTTAGCATAGAATGATCCATTTCAGTAATTGTGCAATTCCTATGCTCAACGACACCATTCTGCTGAGGGGTGTAGGGTATGGTAAGTTGGCGCTTAATGCCACGAGTAGCACAGAAACTGGAGAAGTCAGAAGAACAAAACTCCCGCCCTTTATCAGACCTAAGAGTGACTATTTAAGAACTTGACTCTTTCTCAACTAAGGCCTTAAATTGTTGAAATATACCAAACACCTCTGATTTGTTTTTAAGAAAATACACCCACATTCTTCTACTAAAATCATCAATAAATAACAAAAATACTTGCAACCAGTAATTGAAGGAGTGTTGATTGGTCCACATACATTAGCGTGAACCAACTATAATACCTTGGAAGCTCTCCATGAGTCACCATCTGAGACTGGAGTCTGATGTTGCTTTCCAGCCTGACAAGCTTCGCATACTCCATGATTCTGAGTTTGAATCGTAGGTAGACCAACAACCAAATTATCTCTAGATAGCTAAGAGAGATAATGCATATTTAGGTGCCCATAACGTTGATGCCAGAGGTTTTTGATGGAAGTACTCCTGGCTGCCATAGCGTGCTCTTGAGAATCACCAGAATCAACTAGTCTATATAGACCATGATCCTCAAGTCCTTGAACAATTGAAGTGCGAGTCTCTCTATCAACAATGCTGCATGTACGCATGATCAAAACAATATCTAACTGAGGAGAGTGAGTCATGATCTGACTACTTGAAAGTAAATTTAGCTCCATGCCAGGTACAAAGTATACATTGAGAAATATTAAATTTCTCCCTCCAAAATGAATCTGTACATTGCCCTTTCCGACAACAGTATACTCTCGACTCCTCCAAAGATAACAAAATCTTTGAATGGCATGTACTCAATGAACCAATCTTGATGATGAGTGAAATGTCGAGATGCACCTGAATCAATATACCAGGCAGAGGATTTAACAGAATCTGTAGGATTCTTGGCCATAAAGGCATAGAACGTAGACTCCTCTTGCTCAGTGTGCTCCACAACATGCGGTTTAGGTTTAGACTCTCCTTGCTTGTTCTGTTCAAAAGCCAAGCGTTTCCGACAATCTTTCTTCATGTGACCATACTTGTGACAATAGTTGCACTGAATGTTCTCCTTGGAAGAAACCTGGTATTGAGCTTGTCTGGTCTATTGAGAGGGCTAATTCTTGCCCTTGTTCTTTTGAAATGTCTTGGCAATAAATGCCTGTTCTGTGGAGGATGAACTAGCACCGCTACCAAACTGCTATTTCCAACGATCCTGTTGTAGAAGTTTGGTGCAAAGTTTTGGAAAATTCAAGTCAATATTAGTTGAAGTAATGTTGAGTGTCTCAATAAAGTGCTCATAAGACTTTGGTAGACTTTTCAGAGTGATGACTACCATATCTTCCTCCTTTTTCCGACCAATAGCCTCTAGCTGATCACGAATGTCCTTATTTTTGTCAAGTGCGCTTGTAGAGTTGTCTTCTTATCCATCATGATGGAGAACATGTTTTTTAGAAAGAATGCACAACTCTTGTCGGATGTTTCATGAAGGTCTTTGAGAAGATTCCAAATTTCTTTAGCTGATTTGCCAGACGGTACTTGAGGCAGTTGGTCATTAGTGACCGACAATTTAATAAGCATTGCGGCTTCTCGATTTTTCTCATCAAATTTTTCTTGATCTTTACCCGCTGTTGTAGGATGTGTAGTATTACCGAGAACAATCTGGTCAAGGCACCAATATTGAAATATTGTCATTGTATGCTGCTTCCAAGTGTTGTAGTTGCAGCTGTTGAATTTTTGACTACCCTCCAGCATAATGTGAGACAAAGAGGCCATCTTTTGCAAGTCTTTAAAAACCACGAAAAAATGGCTCAAGAAGAAATTCCATTAGTCTTAGAAAAAATTCAAGAAAAAAATCTAGAAAGTTTGGTAAACCCTAGGCATTGTAGAAAACCCTAGGTTGCACAATGACGTCCCGCAAAAGGCAGAAAAAACCTCATCATAGGAAAAAACCCTTCGAACTAGCAAAAACCCATCACAAAGGATCCATGATTTTTGAGGAAAATGCCCAGAAAGGCTAAAAAAAATGTCACAAATCCTTTAGAAAACACCCAAAAATCACGAGTTCCAGGCACACGTTGGAGCAAACACCCACGAAATGAAGAATTTGTTGCAAAATTGAGGTCGCGTGCATAGGAAATGCCCACAAAAATCAGAACCAAACCCATCAAAAAAAGGAACACCCAGTAATGGTGACAAATTGCACTTAGATTCACATAAGAAACCAATGCGATTTTTCACAACATAAATCTGTCATGGCGTGAACAGAAGGCTAGGTAAAAATTACGGTTTGAATCCATCAAAGAAGAAATGCAGGCAGAAACAAAAACACACAAAATGAAGCCGTGCGATTTTTTACTTCAAATCTGCCCACAAATTTTCCTTAGAAAGAGACGATTTTCAGAAAAAAATAACTTTTGTGCCAAAGAGCGCTTGAATTTTTGAAAGAAAATTTAAAAGGGATGTTTTTTTCACTCGACCTGCTCTTATACCATATTATGGTAAATTCGAGATATATTAAAATAAAAGAGATGAAATCTCTTTATAGAGAATTTACAAAGAGTTTCTAAAAATACAGAATGACGAAAGTTTCTAAAAAGGAATAAAGCAAACTAAAGAATGGAAATAATCTAAACTTATTTACAATATTGAACATCAATAAATAATCTAAATATTAATTTAATACCTTTGTGTGCATCACATTTGATGAAACCCTAGAAAACACACCTTCATTATCCATTTCCATTGATTTATACAAGTGCTTCTTAAATTTAGGCTTCGGCCTCTCAAGCACATCAATAACCTGAGGAGTAAACATTATGAACTTCTTTGAGCTAGGGCTTGCAAAAGATTTCTTAATACCTTGTGGAATTTGCTGGTAGGGTTTCGTTCAACACTCTAGAATTGCTTTGCTCTACACTCCACTTTCAATTGCTCGAACACAAATGCCTTTTGAACATGCAAAATGAAATAAAAACAATTTTCCGTGACCTAAAGTATGCATTAATTGCAGCAGAAAATGTTAGGTCAAAAGCTGTCAAGCCCTCTTTGAATCATCACGGGCACTTCTAAACATTTTGAAATCTTTGCATTAAGATATTTCTGATTGGAGATTTCATCCATGGATCAAGCATATCAACCCATGCATGCACCAGTATGCTGGAGACATCAACATCTCATCTTTGGCAGGGGTTGGAAAGTTTTCTGTTCAAACTCCCCTTGAGCCAATGCTATCTATCTAGTTTCTGGAGGAAGCATTTGTACCAGAATTTGGCATGATAGTCATTCTTCACATCATTCTCTTCCTTTTTCTTCTAGATCTTGTTCATCTCCTTCTTTACCTCAACCGGATCAATCTTCTTTTGTGGAACATAAGGTTTCACATTCTTTCCTTTGCAAAACTTAGCTATGTGTCCTGGTTTATTGCATTTATAGCATGTGGCACCTTGTTGTAGAGCAAACTTACTTCTTGCCATTTTAGATCTGCATTTAGAAGCCTTATCCCCAAACCCATTGCATGTATAACAGTAACCAAGGAATGATTGAGACATAATACAATTATTATAACCATTCATCATATGTCTTTTGCATTAAGTAGCCTTATGACCAAATCTATTGCATGCATAGCATTGACCGGAAAATGATTGAAAATTTTGATTTATCTTGCTTTTACATTCTAAAGCTCTATGTCCAATTTTATTGCAGAAATAATAGTGACCTTTAAAACATGAATACCTTTGTGCAGTTGGTTGTCTGATAGGAGGTTTCTTGAAATCTTTCTTACGGTTCCAGACTTGTTTGATATTGCTCTTCTTATCTCAAGTCTTCGTTTATTCATTTTCAACATTGTTTGGAGTTTGACTTTCCTTTGAGCTTTCTCCTTTTTCAAACCCTAATCCTTCTTTGTCCTTTGAAGCTTTTTGACTAGCAAGCATATCATCAAGCAAGGTGGAGCTCTTCTTGAATTTGTCTTCTTGGCTCTTTGCTTTCTCCAGATCTTTCCTCAAAGACACAATCTCTTCTTCAAGCTTTGAGAATTCTTCAGATTTTTCTTTCAACTTGGCATTCAAGCAATCTTGAACTTTTTTTCTTTCTTCAACCTACACTTTCAAATTAGTGATTGTCTCATTTGATTGTTTGAGCTGCTCATTTGTTTACTTGAGTTGTTCTTTAACTTTCTTGAGTTGATTCCTCAACTTCTTGATGCACTCATCTACTTCCTTAAGATTTTCTTTTAGATCTCTATTCTCACATTTTGCTTTATGCAGATCATCAAGAGAAGATTTGAGTTCTCCTTCCATATCAACTTCACAAATTTCTTCAGTAAACCCTTCCATTATAATTTCTTCCAGAGTGATAGGATACTTCCTAGTTGCCATGTGTTCAACCTCCAAGATCTACCTCAACAGTTAAGCCAATTGAAGGAGCCTTGCTGTGATACCAATTGTTGAACACTCGAAATACTGAGGGGTGGGTTGGGGACGGGGGTGAATTAGTATTCCCTGAAATTCATTAGCTTAAAGTGCATTCAAAGCATCTCATTAAACTTGTAGAAAAATAAGTAAGCAATTAAAGCATGCACCACAACAATCAACACAAGAACTCTGGATTTACGTGGAAAACCCTTGGAAGGGAAAAACCACGGTGAGGATTAGCTCACAATATATCATAACCGGTTACAATAGATTACAGGAGGCTCACTACCCAGAGGACTCATTGTCCAAAAAGTAGAAGGGCTCACTGCTCAAGGAAGATCACTTCTACTATAATTACAAAAAGATATACAAAAGGATGGCTCACTGCCGGAGATTGAACTACTAACAATGCATCTGCAATATGCTGAAGATACAGTTCCAGTTAGGTTCAAAAAACTGACTTTACACACTTCATTCTTTACCACTATCACATTTCACACTTCTCACTATTGCTCATCATCATCTCAACAATGAATTGGCCTTCTATATATATGTATATTTTCCACCAATCACACCATCAATTAGGTCGACCTTATTGGATGAAAAGTGTAACCCCATAACCTGTCGGCTCAAAACTCTTATCACACATGCCTTGTGGAAGAAATCAAAACATGTTCACCAAAATAGGTTAGCATGACCTATAGATACTCCTATGATTCCACTCCAAACATAATTTAGTATCGCACGACCCCAAAACCCTTAGGTCGACCTCACACAACAAAACCGGTGAAGCAACAATTGAATGAACCAATTGTTCATTCACAACTTGACACATAGACCACCAAACCACTTGCAACTTGGAGTATACACACATCTTACATCTTCAAACACTTCTTGAAATCCGCACAACACAATGATCATCCACAGTGGAATGCAGAGCATTCCAACATGAACTCTACAACTATAACTCTATCTCTACTTGATCCGATACTTTGTCATTAATATCTTCAACTGTGGAAGACACAAAACCCTGAAAACTTGAATGTTGACTCCTTCAACACATACCATTATCACCTAAAAATTGCATGATAGGATAATGCAAAGCAGAACAATGCGCACCACAAAATTGTTCCTTTGTTACATGCTATTTTACTTTGGGACTTAGAGAATTTCTCCAAAAACACTTGGTGTTCTCTGGACTTTATACATATTGATAAACCATCACTTCTACAATGGGTTGTCATTATTGACAATACCATACACCATCATTCTCATGTTGCCAACAATTTGCACCCACAACAAAGATGAGCACCATCCGACTTGTTCTAGCCATTGCAGCATAGTTTGGTTGGAAGGTCCACCAAATGGACGTGAAGAGAGCCTTCCTCCATGGAGATTTGGAGGAAGAGGTCTACATGACACAACCTCTTGGTTTCAAAGTTTCAGGAAAAGTGCACTAGGTATGTCGATCGCTGAAGGCTCTTATGGCCTATAGCAGGCTCCTCAGGCATGGTACTTGGAGATTGAAAAATATTTGGTTGCATAGGGTTTTCAAAGTAGTCCCTCAGATGCCAATTTATATGTCAAGAGCACTAGTAGTGATATCATTATTCTTGTCATCTATGTGGATGATATCATCATTATTGGTAGTGGGTTACATTTGCTTGAGAAAATCAAGTTGAATTTGTGTTAGGTGTTTGATATGATAGATTTTGGTCTTTTGCACTGTTGTCTTGGTGTAGAAGTTTGGCAGACAGGTGGCAGTATTTTCATTTCTTTGTCGAAATACGCCAGGAGTTTGCTGGAGAACTTCAGGATGGTAGATTGCAAAATCTCATTCACACCCATGGAGAAAGGGCTAAGACTTTCAGCCAAATTAGACTCACCAGTGGTTAATGAGTTAGCTTTCAAGTAGCTAGTTGGCAGCCTCATCTATCTTTACAACGACTAGACTTGATCTAAGTTATGTTGTGAGTTACATATCTTGTTTCATGATTGCCCCTAAGGCTGAACATTGGGTTGTAGCGAAGCGAGTACTAAGATATGTGAAAGGGACATCTGACTTTGGCATTCTGTATAGTAGAAGCAAGAATCCTAGGTTCGTTGGTTTTACATATTCAAATTGGGCAGGTTTTGTTAATGACAGGAAGTCTACTGGATATGTTTTAGTCTTGGTAATAGTGTAGTCACATGGACTAGTAAGAAGCAATGCAATAGCTCTTTCCTCGATAGAAGCAAAATAACGGGGGAACTATTAAAGCAACATGTGAGGTAGTATGGTTTCAGAGGATGCTTTCTGACATGAAAATGGCTCAAGTAGGGATTTCACCCTTGTTTTGTGACAACCAAGGGGTGCTAAATCTTTCTAAAAATCCAGTATTCCATGAGCGCCCTGCTAATTTTTTAGATCAGAAATGTAAACAAGTAGAAGATACAACATATAAGACAATGAACACAGTGACCTTGGAAAAACCCTCCTCGAGGGAGAAAAACTCAGCAAATAATATCTTCTTATAAATTGAAAGAATAAGTGCAAAAATTTGCATTCGAATCAGGCCCTTGAATTTGGCCAAGACTTATACAAAAATATATGCTGCTTCCCCTTGAGCAAATGATAATGCTTCTCCAAAGAATCGGATCTGCTGCTAAAATGGCGAACTGTTGCTAAGGATGGTGGTGCTGCTGCTAAGATGCAATTGAATGAATGAACTTGATGATTGAAATGAGAGGTCTTCACCTCCCTTTATATACAAAGTTAGGTTAATCTTCTCTAGGTCGGCCTTAGAAAATTAAAAAAATATAAAATATTATTTAAGACATGAAGGCCGACCTACCTTAAACAAAGATATATTAAGGAGAAAAATATCTCCAGCTACAACACTAACACTCCCTCTTAGCTAGGGAGGTATTTTTCCAGATATCCTCGTCATGGAGTCTCTCAACATGGCCCACAATGGCTACACCCATTTGTGGAAAACCACATCTTAGTCTCAGAGATGTACAAGAGTTCATCACGCGAGTCTCTCAATGTGATGTCGCATGGAGTCTCAACATGACATCCACAATGGCTACTCCCATGTGTGGAAAGACACATCTCGGCCTCGAGATGTACAAGGGTTCATCATGAGTCTCTCAATGTGATGTCGCATGGAGTCTCTCAACATGACGCCTCTACTCCCATGCACGAGTCAACATGATGTCTCATCATGGAGTCTTCAACGAGATGTTGTCATGGAGTCTCTCAACATGATGTCTCATCTTAGTCTTAAAGATGAATATGGGCTCATCACGGAGTCTCTCAATGTGATGTCGCCATGGAGTCTCTCAACATGACGTCTCATCTCATCCGAGAGATGAATAAGGGCTCATCACAGAGTCTCTCAACGTGATGTCATGGAGTCTCAACATGACGCCCCATCTCAGGCTTTAGAGATGAACAAGGGCTTACACCTCATATTTCTGCCTTAGAGAAATATACATTACAACAAATCTTCATGATGATGTGACTCCCTTTGAAGCTCCAAGTACCCACATCGACCTTCAGACCTCCTCGTCCAAGGTTGCCTCTGTTGGTTTGACAGACTCCCTCTAAATGTTATTTCCTCTCTTGAAAAACGTCAAATGACAATCTGTATAGGTGTTGGTGATTTTTCTAGCAGAACCAAGCAATTCTCTAAAAAGTAGCCAACTCTTATTATGAAGAACTACATGGTTAGTGGCCAACACAATGAGCATAGGATTTTGTAATCCTTACTCCTTCACTTCAGCTCTGTGAGACCTAGAAAGGTGGTCCTAATTGTGTTTCTACAGGATATATTCAATTAATAACACGTTTATACACAGATTGATTCCTATTTACATCAAATAAAACCCATCTCATTGCAGATTTTGCGGATCCTTAAATGAATGGCTATGTATTTGCTACGAATCCGGGATATACTTAACCCATACAATCCACGAAAAGATTTAAATGAATATTGTTCTCATTTTAAGTCTAAGGTCCAGTATGCTTATTTGCTCATTTCATGCAAGGTTTTTCTAATGAACTGACCAGTGTCTCATCAATTGGAGCAACAGAGTCAAATATAAAATTCAGTAATATATGAATTACTCAGTTTAAAGCTTGATGGAATATTTTCAAAGTACTTTGTATTATAAAAACTCACAATGCTTAAAAACCTATGCTCCACGGGGACGCTTCCCCTATGTTTTTATGCCGTTTCCCGTGGGAAACGGGGACGGGGGGCTAGGAACGTCCCCGCGTCCCCTTTTTCCAACCAAGTAGGGTACTTCCAGGGGACTTTTGGCAGAATGCAGGGGACATAGGGTACTTCTAGAAGTACCCGAAACTTCCCAGCTGTCCCCCATCCGTACCGGGTACTTCTAGAAGTACCCTATGGCCCAGCAGCAAAAAAAAACACATTTTTATAAAAAATTAAAGTTTTTTAAAATGAAAAAAAGGCATGGGCGGGCCCACAAGGGACGCCCCATGCCACTTAACCTAATTTATGCCTTATATATGCCCTAAAATGAGAAAAAGCAACTCATTTTTACATTTGGCTTGTGAAGTGAAGGAGAGCAAAAGAAGAGCAGCTGAGTGAAGGATCGCCAAACTAGTCAGTATCGTCAGACTCCAGCCTTATGTTGGGATGTTAATCCCAAAGATGCTATGCAGATTGAGGAGAATGCACATGAGGGATTGGTTGGGGTTCCATTGGTTGAGGCAGATCCTTCTATTGACATGGACACTGACACTAACTTAGACTCGAGCTCTAATGGCGAGGGCGATGCTGATTTAGACCTACCTTATGCTGATTAGGGACCTTGGACAGCGATATATTTTCTTAGTTTTATGTTTAGCATGTCATTTCATAGTTGAGACTTGGAGCCTTTGGGCATTTTGGTTATAATTATCAGACTTTTATATGATATGTGTGCACATTGATAATGAAAAGCATTTGAATTTTGTTAATTTGTTTGTCGATTCTCATGTGAAATCTCAATTCAAGTCTAATGATATGTATTAAGCTTATACAAATGTCTAGAATGAATGCTTTATCAATGTTATGCTATGAACATTTGAAATTTCTATATATTTTTAAAAAATTCCCTATTTTTTTATCAGCCGTCCCCTAAAAAATGACCCAAAAGTACCCTCGTACCAAAAACTTGTCCCGCCGTACCGGGTACTCCCCGTCCCCGAAACCCCGTGGGAGCATAGTTAAAAACACTTCTTGGAAATCCTAAGCAACTCCTTACAAATTCTATAACCCTATTTAAGCGTTTTAATTAACTCCTTGAGTTAAAGTTGAAAACAGAGTGATACATTCAAATGGAAAACTTGAAGATAAATGATAACACCATTAGCATTTTTCATTTATAATTCATAAGAAATATACATAGGAGAGTAGTTTTTCCCAGATTAAGATTTGTTTCGATATTAGTAACTTCTATAGAACCTTTTAAGATCCTATACCGGACTTTTTATCCATGATGAACTATTGGCCTATTTATCAGTAATCTATTCTAAGTGCTTTCTATGAACTTAGCTTTCACCTGGAACCCTATTCTGACTTAAAAATCCGACATTGTAAATGAGCCCTGAAATCTCTTTTATAGAACAAGGGAGCAACAAGCGTCAGGCTCAAATACATTTACATTTCATATTAATTTGGAAGTCATTTACACTAGAGTTTGAGACATCCTCAGTTAGTTACATGTAATCATCATGGAAAATGGAAGAGTAAAAGACAAGTCTCATATTCCTTGCATAAAAACACACCAGCTCCTTGACAGGCAATAGTTTGTTACTGCAGCAGCATCAAATCCTTATCCTTGTTGACCAAAGAAGATTCTCCATGCGTAGCTCCAGCATAGACTAGTGTATCATTTGGAAACAACATACATGCCGCCAAAATCATGTAGTCCAAGACTTCTCTTATACGTCAACCTGGAAGGCTTCCAATTCAACACGTGAAACAAGAAATCACTTGAACTCTGAGTTGGGTCCTCCGTGCAAACGAACTATCTCCTCGTCAGAAATTCCAAAAGGTATTGGGGAGGAAAGATAATGATCACAACCCAGATTAGCATCACCCTCATTGCCTGAGGGGCTATTAGTAGCCTCATTAGGGAAGTTATGTTCTCCCATGTGAGCTTCATGGTGCTTGCACTTCCTCTTTTCATTCTTCTCATGCTCCACCAGCCTTTTCCCTTTGAACTTAACCACTTCATTTGAAATGATTTGGTTTTGTAGTCGGTAATTACTCCTGACACCATGCTTCTCAAATTTCTGATGGCGCTCTCCACTCTCTGGCTTATTAGGAGCTCCTTGTGCCACAATTTCATCCTCAGGGGCATTTTCCTCAGACTAGGTACACGAACCTAATCCTTCAGATTCTTGAATCATCATGGCAGACCTACTTGCTCCCACCTTTTTTCTTGAGGAAGACTAATACCCACACACCCCGTTACTATCCTTCGCCTTACACTTACTACAAACTAAATCATTAATGACAGGGGATTTGCATTGAATAGACCATTTGGCTCATGCAGATATTAATGAATCAGACAATCCTCGTGCAGGCAAGTTGATAACTGAACAACTCATCTTTGAATCTAGGCCGTCAATCTTGAAGTATTTAAAACTTCATCCATGGTGATCTGAGGACCGTTTTTCAGTCATTATCAACTTGTCCCTAGAAAATAGTGATGCCAGCTCAAATTCTGCCACATCTTTTCTTATTCCTGAGAAAATCATACACGATATTCCAATTAGCACGTGTCGCCAGCGAAATCCGTGCCTTTCCACTGAAATCGGCGAAGTACAAGAGGCCAATGTCTTCCTTTCTTAGAGAGAATATTTCCTTGTTTGTTTCATTGCTTTCTCGCTGTTTTTCCTAGACTTCTAGGGTTCAATCAAAGATGGAGAAATTGCCCTGATGAAATTTAGTCCGTTTGATCATCTAATTTTGAAATTACATCAATGGTTCTCCCTCTATCATGCCACCTTCATCTTTACTATGCACGGTGTCTGTTGGATTCTGCCATGTTGCCCTTTCCACAGTGCATCGCTCATTGTGGATGCACGTTGTTCTTTATTGGCTTCATCAGCGATTGTGAACATCCTTGCAATGAAATCTCAGCCTTTGGATTAGTGTCAAGTCATTGGTCACGTTCCTCCTTCCATTGTGCGTCGTCAATCTAGACTTCGTACCTCAGGTTCCATCAACGATGAGAAATATGTCGCTAAAATCAGATTGGGACACGTACACCTTCACAAATATAATCAAAGGCACAATATACATCGTCCATAGGATCTTATTACATTAGCGAGAGGACCTTTGAACATAGGACTCCATTGCTCGTTGCCATTTTGGAAATAGAATTCTGAGATGAATCCGCGACAAGCGATAAAATATAGAAACCTCAAGCCATCGCTCATCGCTAATTCTCCTCATACATTTTGCAAGCAATTAGCAATGAGAGAATTACATAATGACAATGTGTGTATCGCGCATCGCTGATTTGAACTTTAGTACATAGCACCTATCTGCGATACACAATGTAAAGGAAATTACAACATATCGTTCATCGCTAATTTTACATTTGCCATTCTATAACTATCCGCGATGAGCAATGAGAGTATAAGAACATAAAAACATCGCTCATTGCTATTACAATGTCAAGGTTCAAAAAACCATTAGCGATGAGTGATCCTTTACCAATACAATGCAAATCGCTCATCGCTATTTCTATTCAAGGGCTTAGGAAACCATTAGCGATGAGTGAGATAAGGAAATGTTGTTCATCGCTCATCGTTGTTCTAGAACATATACTTGGAAAACAATCAGTGATGGGCGATGAAGACATAAAGGCCATCGAGACTTAAGTGAAGACATTAAGCACGTGTGCTTAAGTTGTTTTGAAAAAAGGGGTCACCCTAGGATAACACGAGAGAAGGGACTTAAAATTCCTAGGTCACGGAATACAAACGATGTAAAGGCCAAAAAGGCCTTTCACTTGACCTTATGAAAATTTGGAAAATCAGACCTAGGCACGAGAGGGCCGGTTACCTGATGGTGATAGACGACATAAGTTGTTTCTTATCAACCAGCAACGGGCAATAAGAGGTCAATGGTAAAATAGAACCCTGCAAGTTCTCAAGATAAATAAAACCCCAAACCCTTAGACATTATCTTTTCCTTCAAATATGATGAGGGTTTGAGATGGGACAAAAATTTTGCAGCTCCATCAATAGGTTCTCTTGACGAGTCCCAATCACACAAGCTGAATTTATGCTGGAGTTCTTCGACCATGCAAGAACCTTTCCTTCAGAGAAGGCAACCTTGTACCCTTTGTCCTCCAAGGCTGAAATGGAAACAAGGTTCCTTTTGATCCCAGTACGAACAATACATCACTCAAATGAAGAGGGATACTTGAATCTAGCTGGAAGGAAGTGGCCTAGCTCCTTTTACGGCATAGCTAGCATCATCCCCAATTATCTCTATCGCAATTATATCCCCAATAGTGCTCAACTGATCTCTCAAATCGAGAGATCTTCATAAAGAATGAGATGATTGAATCTTCTTTATCCATAAAATTTTTTACATAATGAAGTTGTTGTGTCAAAGCAAGGCCTCTGTTGGTATTGTTGATCTCATACAATCCTTTTAGAGTGTCAAACATTTCTTTCTAGCCTTTGTGATCCATCACGGAGTCTATCATGATCTTTCTAGCCTCTATGCCATTTTTCTTCCACTGGATTTTCTCAGTATCATTAGAAGGCTCGGGCATATCATTTTCCACAAAATCAAGAAGATCATTCTCCTCTAATGCAATGAGTACCTTTGGTTTCCAAGAGTTGAAGTTTGAAGCTCCATCAAGCCTATTTTCTACTTTGACACCGTTCACCATCTTCTTTTTTTGCACAAATTCACCTTCAAAGATCTGCCCTTAGGTGAAAAAGTTGACTTGACTGCTTAAACAAATCTGATCAGATCTTTTCTTAGACCCGCTCTGATACCATGTTAGTTTTTTATATCAAAAATGTAAACAAGCAGAAGATACAACAAATAAGACAATGAACACAGTGATTACCTTGGGAAAACTCTCCTACTCGAGGGAGAAAAACCCAACAAATAATATCTTCTTATAAATTGAAAGAATAAGTGCAGAAATCTGCATACAAATCAGGCCCTCGAATTTGGCCAAGACTTATACAAAAATATATGCTGCTTCCCCTTGAGCAACTGATAATGCTTCTCCAAAGAATCGGATCTGCTGCTAAAATGGTGAACTGCTGCTAAGGATGGTGTTGCTGCTGCTAAGATGCAAATTGAATGAATGAACTTGATGATTGAAATGAGAGGTCTTCACCTCCCTTATATACAAAGTTAGGCGACCTCTTCTCTAGGTCAGCCCCCTTAGAAAATAAAAAAATAAAAAATATTATTTAAGACGACCTGCCTTAAACAAAGATATATTAAGGAGAAAAATATCCCCTGCAGCTACAACACTAACATGCCCAAAACATGTAGAGCTTCATTGTCACTTCATACAACAGCTTGTTGAAGATGGATTAGTGATGCTGCAGTATGTTCCTACTGAGGATCAAATTGCAGAATTCTTACCAAGTCCCTAATTCTAGACAAATTTGTAAAATTTAGGGGTAAACTTGGTGTAGTTAGTAGAATGACCATTAAGGGAGGGTATTAAAGTAATATTGTTATATTTAGCTTACAATAGTTATCTTAATTATTTACTTTTTTTTTTAGTTTTAACAACTTTTTTTTTTTTTATTTATTGTTTCTAATTTAGAAACATCGTTTGTAATTTCTTATTTAAGGAGTTTTCCCCTCCTTTGTTTAATATAGTCAATTATCATTTCAATGATTATATTTTTCTTATTATTGATGTGCTTCAGAAAAGTATGTGTTTACTCCTAGTAAAAATACATATGAGGGAGTGTTGCAATAGAGTTATTTTTACGTGTGGATAATATACTTTGGTGTTGTAAAAAGCATCATTTTTTATAGAGATTCTAGATTCTTGAGCAAATTTTGGTGCATGTTATAGGAAAGAATGGACACAACTTAAATGGTTTACCACCTTCCATCCATAAGAAGATGGACAAATGAAAATAATGATAAATTTATGGAGAAGGTGAGATGCAATTTTTGATCCGAGAGAGGCTGAAAGTCTCAACTCAGGTACAAGAAGCACCATGATCAGCATTGAATGGAGTATACGTTTCGTGTAGGTACAGTAGTTTGAGCATACTTGGGGAAGGATAGACAAAAAGGGATTTCATGAAAGATCAAGCCTTTACGGTATGGTTAATTTTAGATCATAGAGCAAGTAGGGGAAATTCTTTTTGGTTGGAATTGCCCAAATACATGAAGGAATTCTCAGTCATTAATGTTGGTTTCTTATGCATGTTCAAGTCTTGTATGTTGGATGAAGAACTAGAGGACATCATTCTTCCATCCTTGGATAACATTGCTTTGAGGAGATGGATAAATTGGAGGAGGATGTAATTTTTGCCAAGAAAGGGAGCAAACGAGGCAGGGAGAATGAGACACATGCCTAATTGGTGAGAAGGGGCTGCTTTTGAATAATGCTAAGTGGGTGTCTCATGAAGTTGTGGGAAAAAAGTACTTATTTTATTGTGTCTTGAAGATTTTGGAACCCAAAAGCCCTTTGCTTAGGTAGGTGTGACCTAGGATTGAATTGAGTGTTTCAAATCATGATGATTCTAAGTTGGGTACATAGCTTGGGCAGTGTTATAGAGAAGGTACATATGACCTTTAGTAATGTATTGATTGCTAAAATGAATATATAGTGATTTTATTATTGGATGATAGATCTACGAGAATTCTTGGTGATGGTCTAGAACATTGCCTCAATGCTCATGGAGCTATAATCCATCTTTACTTGTTGTAGGGGAAGTTTGGGTACATTTAGAGTGTTGCTGCTGAAGTGTCTTTAGCTGTTTTTGAAGTGGTGTTGAAGGATATCCTTGGTTGCCAAAGATGATAGTGTTTTCGCTGAAGATGGACTTCATTGCCAATGTGTTACCACCAGTTATTGAAGTGTTCTCGAAAGGTGTGCATTAATTGTTGAAGATCATCTAAGCTGCAGAAGTGATTTTAGTTGTTTCTGAAGTGTTGTAAAGAGGCACACAATGTTGTTGAAGTTTGTATGGCTGCTGAAGTGTTGTAGTTTCGTAGGAAGGCATTTGTGGTTTTTGAAGCACACATTGTTGTTGCTGAATTAGCTTAATCACTGTTGAAGTGCATAATGGTGGGAAAATAGGTGGTTGTGTTTGTTAACTAGAAAAGGCCGCATCTTTTGTTCTTCTTGGTTGCATTTGCAGAAATAGGCGGTACACGATTATATTCCTTGTTGGCGACTATTGGAATCTAGAGGATGGACATTCAGGTGGTTTTCTTAGATGGTTGGGCAATTGCAAGTGTGCAACTATTCCACTTTCATCACAAACGTTTGTCTTCTTGGGAGTTGAGCAGCTAGAGAGGAGGTTGAGGGGAACTTTAAGGCATTTGAGAGGTTCAGTTGACTTAGGAAGTGGCTCTCATAGTGATTCAGATAAGATCAAAAGATGGTGCAGATTTCTTGTGGTTGTAACAGCAGAGAGGAAGTATGATAGTGTGAATAATGTATATTAATTCTTCAAAAGACCATTTTAATGGCATCATACCCCTTGCTAAAGGCATATCCTTGTATGAGTTTTTCACCACACTTGGGTTTTTTGGAAAGGAAACTTTGTGTCATGTGTGTGTTCTTTGTTATTTGTTGTTTTCCTTCATGTTATTCAAATGATATTCTGCTATGTGTTTTTTAAGCCTTGTGGAGTAATTTGTGGAGAGTTAATTTGAAAATCCATAATTGGTGAGTCATTTGGGTTAAAAATTGATAGAAATGAGGATCTTTGGATGCTAATCATTATAAACAAAATTTAAAACAAATAAATGAGAATCATACAAGCATAGATTTTACATATTACACAAGATATATATGGGGAAAACTCTTTTGGGTAAAAAACCGCATAAAACATCATTTTATTATACCACTTATAAAAAACAGTCTATTAAAAATAGACTGAACCTAGGGACACTCCACATACTTCCACATTGCCAATAACGCCACCTGTGCATAGTGATATAATTCACTATAAATCTCCAAATTCACACCCTCTCAAAGGAGACAAGACCTCCTTAAATATAGGAGAAAGGGTGGAAAAGTTCTTGAAGGGGTAATAGTCACATCTATTCAATAACCACCATCCATAAATAATTAATAATCTAATAGTTATTAGCATCGTTTGAAAATTCGGACTTGACAGCCCAAAATTTTGACTTGGACCCGGGACTTGGCACAGACTCAACAAAAAACTTTGCATGGATTTGGAAAAAACCCCTCATAATTACACAAAAAAGAAATCAATGCATTTAGAGAAAATAACAGTCTAATTTGACTATGAATTTTTCATAATTCAAACATTACACGTCATAAGATCCTCAAAATTCTCAAAAATTGAAATTTTAGTCACTATGTTTGTCATGTTCAGGCGCCATAATAGTCTGAGCTCAGGACTCGGGAGTTTTGGAGTAGGACTCGGTCGAGTATTCTCCAAGACTCGGCCACACTTGGCATGGGAGTTTGGTTGACTTGTCTCAACCAGCTCAAGGACTTGGGAGTTTGGAAAGTCTTGTAGAGTACTTGCAAAGTCTTCAAACTATGGTTATTAGACTATAATTATTTTAAATGGGATATGCTTAATAAATCATATAATATATAAGGTTTTATAACCTTATATTAGAACAACATATAAATGTTATTAGGGTAATGACCCCTAATATATACCCTTATAACATTATGTTCTAACAAAAATTCAATGATTCATGGATCAAGGTAGGTTGTCAAACCTGTGAAATTCATGGAAAGTCATTAATAGAGAGTAGTGAGTGAAGTTCAACAACACATAAACATAGAGTAATGGAGATTTCATTACACATAAACATAGAGTAATGGAGATTTCATTAATGCTATTGAAACTCAAATACCTTTTAATTGAAAACAAGTCCATTAAAATAAATAGAGTGGGTATATACAAATTGAACAACATAGGTAACCATAATTGAGGAGAATCCCAACAATGCTAATTGAAGATAACATGAAAATGAACAACTATGCAATCTGAATTGAAATTAATCTTGACAACACTAACATAAATGATATAAAGGCTATGGCCAAGGTGTGAATCTGTCTCATCAATATGATAATTGGTAGGTTGATGAATGTATTGGATAGTTTAGATGGCACATAGTGTAAATGACTTGAACTAAGGGTTAGTGCATAGTGCAAATGACATGAAGTACATGGAGTTCTTTGAGTTGCGCTTTAGTGTAACACTGTATGTAATCTTAGGTGTAGTAGCATAATATTTTATATTTTGTATTTCATCAATACAGTATAAGCTAAACAGTCATCTAGAAAATGAACTGAACAATCATTATATCTTGATAAATATGTACACTTTATCTCATTTTAATTGATGGATGAATGGAATAAATTTTTCATTTCATATTTTTCTGGTTTTCTAATTCCTGCCTATTTTCATTTTCAATCTTTTCTTCATTTCCTTCCCGGGATTGACATTGGTATCATAGAAAGGTTGGAGAAGTATGAAGAAGAAGTCCAAGTTTATACTATTTTGGCACATTCATTCTTATTTTGAATATTCATTCTTTTCATGAGGATTTCAATGTGTGATTTCTAATTTTTGCCAATTGTATAAGCACAAGTTAATATTTTCAATTTTCACCAAGCAAAAGTCTATGCAGGTTTAAGTTTCAGAAGCTTTAAAAAATTAGATTTCCTCTTCATTAAAGCATCCCTATTTTTTGTATATACTGAATTGCTCTATCCTGTCTTTTCATTTGCAGTTTCTATAAATACCATTTCTACGTTTATGCTTGTTCTTCATAGAATGATAGCGATACAATCACATCAATTTCTCAAGACCTATCAACAATTGTTAATTTTCCCCTGCCACCTATGACCTGAGGTACTTCATTCATGGAATAATCCTTGTTATTGGCTCAATGGAATAATCCTTGTTATTGGCTCACATGCATCCTGTAATGCCCCGCCGTGTTGACCCCAAAGGACAACATAATGTTGCACTAATTTTTTTTTTTGAAAGCAAAACATTGTGTAAGATAAGCTTGTACATTTATTACATGAAAGAAATTATACATTTACTAATTCATCCATGTCCTCTGGGGTACACGAGACGATCATTACAATTCAGAAACTTTAATCAAATGAAAGCAAATGAAAATCGAGATTACATAATGATAACATACAATCGTTAATGATCACATGTGAATAAAACAATACACCATTTTATAAGAATTTCAATTCACATATCCATAATACAATGGTGGAGCATATTTCCACATATACAACATATCCGATAATGGCTATCACATAAGGTTTACAAAGATAGAATAATACATTACAACTATTTTTAGGAGTACATTACATCACTTTAGGAGTACATTATGTTACATCAGGAGTAACTTACATCACTTCAAGAGTCCATATGCATCCTATCGTGCAAAGGAAAAGATACATCCAATACAAGGTCACATAAAGGAACATGGTACAAAAGAACTGAGGTAGAGTCCTGGATTAATTGCATCGTCATGAGCTCAAACTGGGGACCCAATGGGGTGCATAGCATGTTCCACCCGACCATGTGGACCCGAAGGCCCACCCCCCGTGCTAGGAGATGACAAGAAAGGACCCACAACCAAGATAGAAAAGCAAAACAATCACAAGGCCAAACCACAAGGTTAACCAAAACATAACATACAACAATCTCATCGACCACTTACAAGGTGACTACTTCCAAAGGCATACAAATGAAAAGCAAGGGATTCTATGACACAAATATTCATTTATGCTCAAATGGAGGGTACGTAAATACTTGGGTTCCCCAACCATCTCAAAATATGACTACAGGGTCATTGCATAAATTTTCCTCAACAAAATTATCACAAAAGGAAGATTCACATCATGGGATCACAAAATGACTATATAAGTTTCATAATCACAAATCGACCAGTGCAAAGTAAAAGAGACAATATCACAATGAAATTAGTAGCCAACACTTTTAAAAGATTATCATCTTAATACAAGCTCAAACACAATAACCAATAGCTAAGCCTATTGCCAATTCATCCAAGAGAGAGACATGACGACAATCAAATGAGCAATAGCAATTAAAAACATGATCTCAAACTTAAGATTGCACTGCTTCGGCATTAAAATAAGCTATTTACTTGATCAACATAAAAGATTATACATTGATACTTCAAGCAAACTCTATTATCCAAGAAGTAATTATTCCCAATCCCTAGGGTTAAAGCTTCACTTTACAATATTACTTTATATACATATATTTTTACTTAGTTAATATTTATTAATTAATTATTTAACCTCTTATATATAAGAATGATAATTATCCCAGATATAATTAAACTAAATAAATTCAAAATTGTGGAAATAATAATTATCATATAAAATTAAAAATGTCACTCCTTCACATATTGATTTACTTTCTAAATGAAACTAATAAATATTAAAAAAAAAGACAAGAGAAAATTACCTTCCTAAAACTCTAGTAACAATTAAATTCATCTTGTACATTTTCCTATTTTAAATTAATATGATCCCTTTATAAGGGGGTGGGGATATATTCCCATTTCCTCAATTTAAGGCTTATATTATCTTGAATACGAGACTTAGACTTTTACGGAAGTCCTTTAATTATTAAAGTGATTTCAAAAAAAGAAATTGAATATCCAACGTAAATTTGTTTAATTCCACAATATCATAATATAATTAATAATTATAGAGATTAATAACAAAATTAACATTATTCTACAATATAAAATTTTATACTGTGATTTAATCATTGCTAATATTAGTTGTATTCACTTGCTTCGTTAGTTGTTGATTTACTCATGGTAAATATTTTTAACCGGCACATGAAAGGGCAATATTCATACTTGGAAATCTTGGCTGCTATTAAATATGACAAAATTACAGTAGATTATTAATTTCCAGCCATGCAGTTAAAAATTCTTTATTACATTTACCTACCGTCATATATTCCTCATGAAGATTACTACAGATTACTGCTTCCAAATGATAATGCTATTATTTACTTAACAAGTAACTCACAATTACTATTTATACTTTTCGGGATAACTACCTAGTGTGTTCAGTCAATAAGCACTATGCTTTAGTTTTACCTTTAATATGTATCAGCACTTTTTGAAGAAATATGTGAGGGTAAATAATTATTGATCTTTCCATTGGAAAAACATGGAATTGGTAAATCGAAATTGGCTATGAAGTGTTGCGCTCCCAGCAATTGAGAAAATAAAAAATAAAATAAAATAAAATAAGATAAAAAAAAAACAATGATTGGTTATTAATAATATTAGACTCAGTCAAATTTCAAGCACTGCAGATATGACAGGTTGCGGATGGATTTAGGAAGGCTGTTAACGCCCCTACAGTCTTCTATGTTCAAGTGTGGCTGCTGTCACAGATTGTGAATGGTATGAGGGAGATTATTCATATATATACACCCTCCCCAGTCTAAACACAGCCGCGGCAAGAGGCACAAAAATGGCTTGTTAAAATGTAAAATGTGGATGCAATGACAAGTCACGTGAACTGTTCACAGAATTCCTCTAAGGAATGTGATCTAATGGATTGCACAGTTTGCAGGATGAGCACAAGATGGATTGTTTTAAAGACTTAAGAACTTCTCAAGCAAAAGCAATCAACAGAGAAAGTGGGTAATATATTTTAATTATTTAGAGTGCTGAAAATGTTAAAACCTAAATCTGTGCATTATAGAATCCTGGCATGAGATTTTCATCTTAACGAACATACTCTAAAATCCTGTCAAAACCTTATTTTCCAGCTGCAGCTACGCCCCAGAGAGAAGGGAAGGTCATTACCAGCGAGGAAGAATTTTGCAAGAATGTCACCATAATAGTAGCTTGTCAGCGTCCCACCTGCCTGTGCCAACAACCATTTCCTCTCCAGTGATGGAAACCTCCGTCTCCCCCCCAAAATTCGTCCTTCTAAGGTAGCCTCCCCAGACCAATATCTCTGTTCCTTAAAAAGGCTTTTGAGGCTTTCAAGCAAATGCAATTCGCGGGGTAACCCCATTCACCTTCCTTCGTCATAAAGAAAATAGTGTCCCCCCCGCTGATTCACCCAATGAATCCCCTTGTAGTTGCAACTGCCATGATAGATTTGCACACAAAATGTGGATGCATGCAGAAGGGCACGTGATCAGTTTGAAAAAAAATGCTTCCCAGACACGTGGTCGCAAGGAAGCCACCTGTAGAAAGACTTTCCAACTCTTGGAAAAAGGAGGATAAAATGTAAAAATTGAAAGACATCGCCAACGATGTTCCCGCACAGAAATAATTGACAAGCTAAATGTATAGTTCAAAATGCATTTTAGATATTTTAATAAATGGGAAGACACCATGATGGATTGAGGTGACACATTAAAATTTACTTATGAAGGCAAGAAGGTGGAAGATATAGTTTTAGAGAAGATGGGTTATATATTATATTGGATGGTTTTATTTTATTTTTTTTGTAAATATAATTAAAGCTTGTGTTAGATTCTAATATGGGTAAAAATTATCAATAGACATAGTATAAGTGAGAAGATTCAACAAATTAAATCTGTACAAAAGGAAAGTAAATTTAGTATTACTAATTAACTAGTTTTAAGAAATAAAAATTACCAATGATGAATACTAGCTCTTCTATTTATGGAAGCACCGAAAATAGAAGTATAGTTAATATGCTATAGTAAAATGTTAATAGTTAGAGTTTTGTTGCTTAAATATATATATAAATATTTAAATATCAACATAAAGTTTATTTTGTCCTTCTCAAAATAAGAACATTTAGTATCACTTGTTTACTCCTATAGTTACAAATATATTTAAATAACTTACATATAAATGTATTCAAATTTTACTCGAACAGTTAAATAGATTTAAGCATGTGTGTGTATTATATATATATTATTGTTTTATTTTATGAATATTTGATATTGACAATTGACATTTACTTACATATACTCATACACATATTTATATTACAATAAATTGATTGCCATATTTCATGACTAGTATTTAGGTTTGAATTAAGTGTTAACAACTTAACACAATTCACAATATTTATGTTCATTCTCAATGATATGTAATATCAAAGCTTTTCATACAAACCATATAAATATTTGTAAATATTGATACCAATAATACATAAGATATATCTAATATTAGGAACTGACACATAGTGTTATAAGGTCTATAATGCTATAAATGTACATGATAATAATATCAACATCACTTTCCCCACCTATTAAACTCTATGCCAAATTCCAAATATATGAATTTATAAATATATATATTATAAAACTCCTTGCATTATTAACCGTATGCCCAAAATAAAATCTTAACCGGAGACTATACAAAGTAGTATATATATAGATATATTATTAACGTCAAGCAAATGCAAATCGCAACTTTGAAAATTCAATCGATATATCAACCAAACATTTAAATTCTTAATACAGTCAACGCAATAATATAAAAGGAACACATCAAATAATCAACTTACTTTTACAGCAAAGAGGGCAACAAGACCTCACAATCGCAAATAAAAAAACTCACTTGCATGTTATGAAGGGGCCAAAAGCGGAGGGGTGCTACACATCCTCTTCTTACATGGATCATACTTATATACACAAGATCATATTCTTTAACTTGACATCATGAAATACACAATTTTACATAGACAAAACATTACTTTCATAGTTTACCAAGACTGAGCTACAACCCAGTCATATGCCTTATGAAGGTCTTTTTTCTTCTCTTATTCTCTGATACATTTCACTTCTTCTATTTTCCATGAATGTTTACAAGTTTATGAATTTAGCAGCCTTCAACCGGTAGCTTCTTCTGATATTTATACTAAATCTCTTAACCCTCTCGTTTGAAACTCAGTGGCCAATCTGGGAGGCACATTAATTTTAAGAATATTTAGTTAAGCTTTTCTTTTTGCATTCAAATTAAAATCATTTTGTTGGTGCTCGGAATTGTCAAGGGCCTAGCTTCCTTCGATTGAATTTCTTTCCAGCAATGCCTCTAAGTTGATGTCTTTGGCTCATTCTTGATGTTTCACCATTGGCAATTTTTGCTTTCCTTTTTCTCATCCACTTACCATTTTATTTTCTTGCTGCATGCGGCATTCTTCCAGACTCCTCTATTTTTATAAAGTTCATTGGCACTCCCTACTTATTAACATTGAGTTGGTTAGCCTCATTTATTGCTTGCGCTGAAGACATTAACCAATTTGATAGCTCCTATTATCATTGCAATTGACACCTTGCTTCTTAATTTTCTTTGTTGTTGGTCTTCTTAGGCAGTATCACTTGACACCAGTGAAATGTTGTGAAATATTGTACCCTGCTCTACGTGGTTTGCCCTTATCCATGCCAATATTTTGCAGGCTTAGACAAATCTATCAAAATGATAAGTTTCTCATAGAAATCCATGAGTTCGTAAATAAAATTTACTCTCCATATAAAACAAACATTAATGTGTAAAAACATTAATCTAGAAGAATTTTCCCAAAACCAATAACCATTGGCCTCAATAAGCTGAATAAATTGAAAACATTAATCTGAACAAGTCACTTTGAATAAACATTAGTCCAGGAAATTATCTTGATTTTTTTTTTTTCCAAAATTGTTGGTCTAAAATATAAATCCCGAGATCAATAGTCAAAAATCATCATTCAAATTATTATTCAATAATCTGAAATCATGAATTAAATTGAACATTTTTCTTAATCACTACGTACTAATATAATTTAATTTAATAATAAAGAGCAGTAATCTACATATATACATATATGTCAAAATCATGACCACAACTATTGTTTATTTATTTGTAATAAATATTCATGGGTACCCATTATGAAGTCCTTGGGATTTTTCTCTAATACCACTCTCAACGAATACAAAAGCCTACAGAGCATTACATGAAACCCTTTTGAATGCCTTGATACCTATTGTAGCTGATAGTTCTATTGACACTTTTCTATGTCATTACTATCTTTGAAGTAAATATGTTATCATAGGTAGCTTACATAAAGTCAGTTATGTATCCTTAACATGAACTGTAACCAGTTCAGTTATGATAAAATAAATTGTACATGAATGTTAGTGGGGTTTCTATTAAACCATCCCAATGCATATGGTTATTGTCAACACCATCAGGCTATAACTGACACCTGATATAAAGACAATATTAACACATTAAAAATAGAAATACTATATGATATATTATGTGTTAAGAGTGGTATGAATGAATGGTAAGCAAGGGCAACTGTAAGGTTGGATAGGTAGTCAGTTTGTATGATTATTGGATAATTGATTAAATATTCATAATCCTTATCAATGCTCTTACCCTATGATTACATTGTTATGCTATAAATTTACGTTCCATACTAAGATCTTTTACTCATGATACTAGTTCCTTACCTGGCATGCAGTACCATCTTGTTGATTTCATGAATTGGGGATGACCATGGGGTGCCTTGTCTTGCTCATTTATATGCGCTTGCATGCATACATCCTTACAATGCTATGATATGCTTAATATCTGTGGTACCTATATCGTTTTTATCCATTCCTTAGAAAGATAATACAATGAGAAATAGTTAGAACTGTAATGTACTGAAAACATCCCAGTCTTGTAGAGAATATAATCTACTTTATCACAAGGCTCATTTGGTGTAATCGGGGAAATTTTTTGAAATAAGGAGAATATAAGTAAGATTGCTTTGTTGATTACATTATCTAAGCTAGAAACATAAGTAGTGGGTTTGAATGTGGCATAATTGTTGTCAAAAGTTGGTAAATTTGGGAGACAATTAAAGACTTACAGACCAAATTAGATGAAAACATGTTATCTTAGCAGAATGGAAAGTTTAACCGGCATGGATTACTGTAATGTCCCCTTCTCATCAGTAATCCCTTTTGTTACTCATCAGCCTATTTCGGAAGCCTGTAGGCGTGTGTGAGGAAAAAAATTAGGGTTTCTAGTTCTGAGGTTCTTTGGCATTTCTGTGAGTTTACTATTTATAGTAAATTCTATTTTTGGTAGTATGAAGATTGTTAGCTTTCAGGACTTCTTTCCCAGTTGGAGCAATTATTTGAATTCAAGTTCTGACTTCTAAGAGCTTTATTTGGTGAATTTCTTAAATAAAGGCATTAATGTTTTAAATTGCAGTTGACCCCTTGGCCTAGGTGAATAACTTCAAGTTGTGTTAAAAGGTGGTCATGAAGGGGGACGCCTTCTTATGTTTTAATTATTATTCAAAGATTAAATGCCTTTGGGAAAAAAGTACGCCATTCTTTGAGGAGTCGTATTTTATTTAAAAAAAGTGGAAATTATATTCTTGCAAAGGGACGCCACTTTAAAAGATTATTTTTATTTTGGAAATTTGAAGAGTTCATGAGACTCTTGGCGTGCCTTCTAGAGGAATTGAAAAGTCTTCTACTCTTCTATAAAATGAATGTTTGCTTCAGCCTTGGTATCCATTCATGTTATCATACTGTTAAGCTGTCGGAATGACATTTGAACTCTTGCTTCGAGGATGCTACCTCCTAGCCATTATCCAATTTCATGTTTGAAATAGAACACCTAGTTGGACTTTGTTGCTTCTCTTCCAGACTAGCAGATTTGTGCTCATAGTTGAAGTTTTGATGAATTTTCCAGTTTTTGAAGTTGCTGATGCATCTACAGCTGAAAAGCGAATTCTATTAACAGCTCTTGGAATAAAATTTATTTGGTTCTGGGTATTTTTGCATTGCAATTGTTTGAAAAGGGCGCCCCTTTCCTCCAAGTTTGAGATTTTAATTTGAAGTCTCCAATTTTTAAAGTAAAAATCGCCCCTTCTCAAGGCCATACCTTTCAGCTTGCATTGGGAATTGTGTTAGAAAATAAAGAACGAGATTTGTTGCTGTTTCTTCATTCTATCTTGGTCGCCTACCTTCCAGAGGTCCATTGCACTTGATCTCATTCGTTTTGGAGGTGAAGTGAGTGAGTTATGAATATTTCATTGGATTTCATAGTTGCAGATTGACATTTCCAGTTTATTGTTTTTTTTATATCAGACTTTAGAAGTTCTGATTTTTGATTCATTATTAGCAGTTAGTGAGTTAAATAATTGTAAGAGTTCATCTATTACTCGTGTTGGAAGACTATTGTAATTCATATTTAGTTTGCAACTTATTTCTCATTTTCACAAACTGTAAATAGTAGTACTGTTCCAGTTTAATTGCTTCAATTTATTCTTCTTCTTCTCACATAAGTACCCTTGGATGGTTTACCGCCAGTGTGGATAATTTGGTTGTAATACTCTTATACCCACTTTCATAGTGGTGAATTCTCACAATTCTGTGGATGCCCGCCGCAGCGGATGAATTAGTTTGTAATAGCTCATGGCTGGTTATCTGCCTATCAATTTCTAGTTTTTCAATTTAACACTCCGTCATATGTTTGTACCTCGCCCTCAGTGGGATCTTGAGTGCACATTCTTGACGTTGAGTAGTTTCTTTCAAGTACTTTCATTTAGCTCCTCCGCCATATGACAACACCTATCTCTCATTGGGATTGAGTGTGCATTCTTGGCGTGAGTTCTTTTCAAATTTGGTTTTCTATTTGGAGCTAATGCTAATCAAGTTGGCTAAGTGCTGGTTATATTGTGATAATTTATTGACAAAAATTGGTTAGCATATTTCAGTGGTATCAGAGCAGAAGACCCTACCATCCTATGGCAAATTTGCAGTTGTGTATCTGATTAGTGACAGAGTCACTAGGCCATTCACCAAAAGTTAGGCCAGACCTCAGCATCAGTTTCCATCTGTTCCAGAAGCAGAGACCTTTTCAGAAGTCTTAAGAGATCTTGGCAAAATAGTGGAAGGTTCAAAAAAGTCAGTGGAAGAAGTTGAACAGACAGTTGAAATAATGTTAGACGCTGTAAGGCAAGCTAATGAAGAGAGGGACAGAGTTGAGAAGAAGTTTGATGGGATGATAGACATGATGTCTCGTCTATTGTCCAAATGGGACCAGAAAGTAGCTCAGAATATCATTCAGCCCCAAAATAACTCAACTGGAGAAAGCAGTGGAGTTAACGGGAATAACAATAGTGGCAGTCTTGAAGTGAATACAAGAGACAGAATTGTGGGTCAGCATACTGCAATTCCTAGTGGGTCATCCTCTAGACCCCTTTTTCCCGTCTTCACACCAAGGGAAGAGCAACAACCGGTTGAAGCTGCACCAACCTTTGCTGATGATGCATGTCAAACTTACATGGAGTATGCCTCTTTACCTCTCGATTTGAGAGATGCTTGGACCTTTGATCAATTCATGAATCAAAGGAGTCGGAGAAATGGAGGAAGGAATGAGCATCGTCCTCCTATGGCACCTAGAAATGATTTCTACCAAGCATTGGGAAAGATTACTATGGAACATTTTGATGGTAGTAATAAGTGTACAGCCAGATCATGGGTGCAGAAGTTAGATAACTACCTCTCTCTTAGGCCCATGCCAGAAGAAGATGCTATCAAATTTGCTACTTTGCACTTGGATGGGATAGCTCATGAATGGTGGACTCATGGTTTGGTCACTCTTGGCCATAACCTCATTCGCACATATGGTGAGTTTACCAATAAGTTGATTGAAAGATTTGATATTAAAGATCCGGAATTGAGGTTCAGAGAATTGGCACAATTGAAACAACAAGCATCATTAGAAAACTATGTGGCTGATTTTTCAGAGGTTGTCAGTAATGGTGCCTAACATTATTGAAAGAAGACTTGTGGTTCTTTTCGTTGAAGGTTTAATGGAGCCTTTGAAGGGTTGGGTCAAGGCTTTTCATCCTCCAACATTAGATGAAGCTATCAAGAAAGCTAGGAGTATGGAGTTGGCAGCCCCAAGGCCTAAGTTTCATTCAAAATCATTCAGTCATAAGAAAGACAAAAACATTCTTCAAATCTGCCCAAGAAGTTTCCACCTAGGTTGTCAGAAGAGCTCAAAGAACAGCTTAGAAAAGATGGAGTTTGCTATACTTGTCGTGAGCCTTGGGTTAAGGGTCACTGTTGCTATGGAAGAGGCAAAGCAAATTGAATGGAGGGCTATTCTGATTATGGATTAGAATCTGATTCGTCTGATCAACAATATGAATCAGCAGGTAGTGAAGATGAAGAAGATCCAGAAGAGAAGTCCGATGAGGTGGGAGATGGTAGTGCTTTTGCACAACTATCAAGTTTTCAAAAAAAATGAGTCCTTTCAGGTTCATGGAGTTGTGAATTCACAGAGGATTGTTGCCCTAATTGACACTGGAGCAACTCATAATTTTATTGATGAAGGATTAGTTGCTAAGAAGGGTTTGAAGACTGAGGAATTTGATGGTTTCAAGGTAATGGTTGCAGATGGGTTTACTATGTCTTGCACGAGGAAGATTCCTAACCTCTATGCAATGAGGAAATTATGAGATTAAAGATGATTTTTATGTGGTGGGAATTGGAGACACTGATGTTGTGTTGGGCATACAATGGCTGCGATCTCTTGGTGAGATCACATTAAATTTGCAAACCATGGAGCTTAAATTTCAGTCTAATGGAAGGAAGGTTGTTTTAAGAGGGATGTCAAATGGGGGCCCTCGAATTGTGTCTTTGAAGAGGATGGAAAGGCTGATCCGTCACGATCAGGTTGAATGGGCTGTTGAATGTTTGGTTCTACCAGCTGATCCAGTGGAGGAGAAAAGGCAATTGTTTGACAAGGGCGCCCCTTTCCTCCAAGTTTGAGATTTTAATTTGAAGTCTCCAATTTTTAAAGTAAAAATCGCCCCTTCTCAAGGCCATACCTTTCAGCTTGCATTGGGAATTGTGTCAGAAAATAAAGAACGAGATTTGTTGCTGTTTCTTCATTCTAGCTTGGTCGCCTACCTTCCAGAAGTCCATTGCATTTGATCTCATTCGATTTGGAGGTGAAATGAGTGAGTTATGAATATTTCATTGGATTTCATAGTTGCAGATTGACATTTCCAGTTTACTGTTTTTTATATCAGACTTTAGAAGTTCTGATTTTTGATTCATTATCAGCAGTTAGTGAGTTAAATAATTGTAAGAGTTCATCTATTACTTATGTGTTGGAAGACTATTGTAATTCACATTTAGTTTGCAGCTTATTTCTCATTTGTACAAACTGTAAACAGTAGTATTGTTCCAGTTTAATTGCTGCAATTTATTCTTCTTCTTCTCACATAAGTACCCTTGGATGGTTTACCGCCAGTGTGGATAATTTGATTGTAATACTCTTATACCCACTTTCATAGTGGTGAATTCCCACAATTCTGTGGATGCCCGCCGCAGCGGATGAATTAGTTTGTAATAGCTCATGGCTGGTTATCCGCCTATCAATTTCTAGTTTTTCAATTTAACACTCCGTCATATGTTAGCACCTCGCCCTCAGTGGGATCTTGAGTGCACATTCTTGACGTTGAGTAGTTTCTTTCAAGTACTTTCATTTAGCTCCTCCGCCATATGACAACACCTATCTCTCATTGGGATTGAGTGTGCATTCTTGGCGTGAGTTCTTTTCAAGTTTGGTTTTCTATTTGGAGCTAATGCTAATCAAGTTGGCTAAGTGCTGGTTATATTGTGATAATTTATCGAAAAAAAATTGGTTAGCATATTTCAATTACAGAATGGTGATATGAAAAACAAGAATACATATTATTTGCAATATAATTTATTGTAGAAAGTAGACAGTTGTGTTTGGAGATGCCTTTTATTTTATTTTGGATCTTGGGGGTTATGTTTTGAAGGGTTCGAACTTCAATCTGCTTTAAGTGTGACCTTGATCTCATAGTTTGTGTGAGTGCTTGCTTCACATGCTCTTCACAGTATCGATCTTATGCATGCATCTTGCTTTGTTAAGATTCTTTGTTTTTATGATTTATCCTTTGTTTTCTGTTGTGTTGACAATTTTGGCTAGAAATTGAATGCTCTGATTTAGTTTCTAAATGTGCTATAATGCCCTCCGATTTGGTTTCATCTTGCCTTATTTTGTGAAATCCTGATTTGAATTAGAGCCTTAGGAGTTATTTAGAGTCAAACATGATAAAATTTTCCCATATGCATTTGGAGTAAGAATGTAAACAATGGATAAATGAGTGTGTGGGAGGACTTCAGATCACTTGCTGATATTAAACATATATATCACCTTGTTTAGTGGTTATTTCCTTTAAAATCTTGAATTGCACATCCTACTCTGTTCTTCCACATCTTATTTTTTATGTTTTAGGAATTATTAATGACACAAATTAGAATTAGAATCATAGAGGATTGGCTTGATTGCCTTTGGATTGGCCATTGTTGTCAATGAACTTGAGAAACAATGGATGTATCAAATAATGCTTTCTATCTATTGCCAAGTTTTTTACCCATAAGGATGTTTGTTGAATGGTGAATAGATGGGAAGTCTCACTTTGTTTATGTGCTATAATGCCTCTTTTAGGACTGGGCATGATTATTTGCACTCTAGTCTAATTTTGTCTTGCAAGTTTCTTGCAACTTCATCTCTTCTTTATAAAGTGTTATCTATTCCTTCTCTGAAATTATAATACATGGAGTCACAAGATACTCATTATTGTTGAGTACTAGAAATATGACAATGATTTTAGGCACATAAACTAGGCCTATTGATCACCTAGAGGTGACTTTGACAAATGTCATACGGAAGCTTGAATGATTCTCAAGTTGTCAGTCTTTGATGATTTAATCCTTGAGGACCAAAGCACTACCTCTACACATACCTGTGGGATAGCTTAAAAATAAATATCAATTCTCAAAAAAGGTCAAGTTATGTATCTAAAAAAATGTTGTTTTCTATCATATTGTTTGAAGGGGGTTCTTTGTCCAAATATCTCTTAAAAATAAAGGATCTTATGGATCAGCTTGTCGCCATCAACAAACAAGTTGATGAGGAGGACATGGTTGCACTGGTTATTAATAGTTTTCCACCTTCCTTTGAGACATTTGTAGAGTCTTTGAATCTAGTGGCTGAAACCCTAAACCTAAATTTTGATAAGGTTAGTCATTATTCGTTGTAGAATAAATAATGACATGAATAGATGAGTGAAGTTTGCTGCATGGTTTTAGGGTACAAACAATATTTCTCATTCTCTCACTTCACAACCATGGACAAAGGTTTAGTGCTTCTATTGCTAGAAATTTGGGCATGTTAATAATGGTTGCAGTACAAGACAATATGATCTATCCCACAAACAATAGATCGAAGCTAATGTGGTGGATAGTATCTATAAAAAGAAGTTGCTAGTTTTACGACTTAGGTGCATCCATTATCATCATAGGTCGAATGAATTGGTAAGTCAGGCTTATTACTATTAAAATAATATTTATTAATTAATTTATTAATGCTCAATATTGTATTTTATTGTAATATTCCTGATAAGATCGTTTTATCAATCTTCTTCAGTTTCTCTTAGAAAATTTCTAATTTGTATATCTTTGTAAATTATTTGTTGAGTGTTTTCTCTCAGTTAAATATATCAAATAATTTTTTACCATCGTGTTCCTGTGACATGGTATCAGAGCAAGGTTATTTGATTTAAAAAAAAATCCGTGGGTTTTTAAACTATAATTCAAAATTTTTTTGGCTCGTTTTTTCTGTGGCGTTCTTGCTATTTGCTCGCGTTTTTGAAGGTGCACGATTTGTATTTGGTCGCGTCCATTTCCATATCGTGTCTCTTGGCACGACTTCCTTTCTGATCTGAAACACGTGTTTTCTTTTGAGGACGCTATTTCTTTAATCTGAAGGCATTTTCGTTGGCCGCAACTGCTACTTTTGGGCGCACGTGTTTTCTGTTCCTCTTGGTCGCATTTTTCTATTCTTTTTGGCTACGTGTTTCAGTCATTTTGAGCCACGTTTTTGCTCTCTGTGGTCGTGGTTAATCTTTCTTCCTGGGCGCGATTTCATTTATTTTTTGGACGCATTTTTTTTTGTCCTTTGGTTTGGCTGTTTTTCTTAGGCATTTTTTCATAAGACTTGAAGCCGCGATTTTGAACACTGTGTGAGTTGCATTTTTTCCTTGTAGTCTGGTTGCAATTTTGAGCATTTTTGAAAGGCGTATTTTCTCTATTTCGGCTGCACGAATTTCTGGAGTACTCTGGGTGCCTTATCTTTTTCAGATTTGTGGAATAAAAATCGGCCAGGGTTTTGAAGTTGATTTTTTTTTTGAGACCAGATTCTTTCTGGGTTTTTCAAGAAGTTTTCTAGGTAGTCATCAGAATTTTTTGGGTGCCTCATAATCCGTGCATTGGGATTTGTGCCAGTGGGTTTACATTGATTTTTGTGCTTGAAACTGCCTCAATACATTGGAATTCATATCTTGGGTTCTGTGCAATTAGTTGTCATTTCTTTTGTTTGCCTTGTTTTTCGTGCCTCAAAAAGTGTGCAAGATGGCGAGTTTGACCAACATTATGTTGGAGGGCAGTCAACGATTCAACAACAGAAATTATAATACCTGGAAGCAACGAATGATGACTATCTTTGAATATCGTTGCCTTGATCAAATTGTTCTAGGCAATGTTACTCGTCCCACAACGACAGATAAAGCCTAGGAAAAGTTTGACGAGTAAAATAGTGAAGCAGTGATGCTTATTAAGCTTTTAGTTACCGATGATTAGCTTCCACAAGTTCCATTCGGCAAATCACCTGCTAAGATTTGGGAGCACTTGAAAACCTTGCATGGGACCTTCGACAAGAGCCACGCATTCTTTCTGAAGAACCAGATGTTCTCCATCATGATGGACGAGAGAATGTCCTTACAATAGCATATGACAAAGATTTAGGACATCTGTGATCAGTTGGAGGTGATTGGTTGGAAGATGGAGAAAGAAGACATGGTAGTAATCACCTTGATTAGCCTATCAAAGTCTTATGAGCACTTTGTTGAAACCCTCAACATTACTTCCACTAATAATGATTTGAAGTTTTTGGAGCTTTGTACCATCCTCTTGCAACAGGAAGGCTGGAAACAACAGTTTGGTAGTAGTGCCTCATCGTCCTCTACAGAACAAGCTTTTGCAGCTAAGTCTCAGCCTAAGAACAAAGGAAAAGGTCAACCTTCGTAATAGAAAGGCTCAAGTTAACCTCCGAGCAGCCCTAAGAAAAAGAACATTCAGTGTAATTATTGCCACAAATTTGGTCATATGAAGAAGGATTGTCGTCAGTGTTTGGCTTCTGAATAGAAGAAGCAAGGAGGGTATCAGCAGAAAGCAAACATTGCCGAGCACATTGAGCATAAGGAATTTTCCTTTTACACTTTTATGGCTAAAAGACCCGCAGATCATGTGAAGTCCTCTACGTGTTATATTGATTCAGGTGCTTCATGACACTTCACCCATCAGAGTGATTGATTCATAGACTTCTCTCCCTTTAGTGACTTAGTTATCTTTGGCGGAGGTGAAGAGTATATTGTTGTCAGTAAGGGCACTGTTCAAATTTAGTCTGGTGGGAGGAATCTCATATTCCTCAATGTGAACTACGTTCCTAGCATGGAACTAAACCTTCTCTCTGTCAATTAGATCATGCGACACTCTCCTCAGTTGGATGTGGTATACAGTGCACACAAATTTTCCATTGTTGATCAGGAGACTCGGACCATTGTGGATGTTGGTATTGAGGATCATGGTCTATATAGACTTGTGGATATAGGTGATTCTCTAGAGTTAGCCATGGCAGTCAGAAATTCTGCTATTACCAGTCTTTGGCATTAGCGGTATGGGCACTTAAATGTGCACTATCTCTCTCAGCTAGCTTGGGAGGGACTTGTAGCTTGTTTACCCGAGATCCAGACATAGCATCATGGCGTTTGTGGAGCTTGTCAGGCTGGGAAGCAACACATGACACCGTTCACGGGTGGTGACTCATGGCAAGCCTCTAAGGTACTGTAGTTGGTTCACGCTGATGTATGTGGGCCAATGAATACACCCTTGATTACTGGTTGTAGGTATTTCTTGCTTTTTGTTGATGATTTCAGTCATAAAATGTGTGTACTTTCTTAGACATAAATCAGATTTTTCTACTGATTTTTAGAAGTTTAAGGCCTTAGTAGAAAGAGTTTGGTTGTTGCATAATCACTCTTAGGTCAGATAATGGGAGGGAATTTTGTTCTACTGCTTTCTCCAACTTCTGTGATACACATGGAATGAAACGTCAGTTAGCCACACCCTACACTCCTCAACAAAACTGTGTTGTAGAGCGGCGCAATCGCACAATCACTGAGTTGGCCCGCTCCATGTTACCACACAGGAGTGAACTCTTAATAAATATTGGGTAGAAGCAGTCTACACTGTTGTCTATCTCTTTAATCTGTCTCCTACACACGTTGTTAAGGGGAAGACTCCTGAGGAAGCTTGGACTAGTCGCAAACTTAGGATTAGTCATCTGAAAATCTTTGGCTCTTTAGCATATGTATGGATTCCAGATGCTAAGCGCTTCAAATTTGATTCCAAGAGTCAAAAGCTTATGTTCACAGGGTATAGTGACAACCATAAGGCTTACCGGTTGATTGAAGTAGACACTGATCGTCTCATCTTCAGTCTGGATGTTGTCTTTGATGAAGAATGAGGACCCTTTCACCTTTCCTCGTCTGTGCAAACATTCTGAGGATCAACCTTTGAAGGCTTCTGATTTGGGTGTCTATCTTCCGTTAGGTTCACCTGATGGGAGGGATGATGAAGATTTTGTTTTTGATGATGCTCAACCTGATTTTCCTTTGGATGATATTGATCTTCTACCTAATGAACATGTTCTAGATCCACAACCAGTTTCAGCTCCTCTTGTTGTATCTGATGTTGGCACTTCTACTCTCCGGCCTAAATGGTGGGCTAAGACTATTGGTGATCTTCACGATGATGAGCTCATTGAGGGTAGATCGTCCTGAAACAAGAGCAAAAAACAAGATACAATCAATTTTGCTCTCATGGCCAACATTCACAATGTAAAGCACGAAAACTCACACAGTAAAAATAGTATTCGAAAAAGCAATGCTTATTCCAAATAAGGAAAGTGAAGCATATATTAAATAAAATATCCATATTTGCATAATAGCAAGTTACAATAATGAAGTTCAAATCTACTTCATTTACATACACCAAAAAGGGGTGTTACATTGCATCTAATTCAATGTTACAAGAAAAAGATTTCTGCATCAATACAACAATTACATTCATGAAGATAATTATACATCTTATAGATTGGCTAAGCAAGCCATACAAGAATATTACAAAGAAGTATATCCATGATGAATCTTATAGCATAATTATCTCTGTCCTCATGACTCTAATGGTCTTTCGCAAGTTGAGGACAAGAGTGAGGTTAAGACGCTTTTTCTGCCCAACAACGAAGTACTAAACTTCTCCGGGTTTCTTCCTAACACAAAGAAAACACCGACCCTGCACGAGGAGCCTAGTAACCTGGAATGGTATAAGCAGGAGGGAATCTCTCGATGCATGTCTGATGCCTATATGCATTCCTAAACTAGAAAAACATAATTCTTGCATACAGGATGTGGCAGAGACATAAATAACATATAATCTAGGCTTTTCAAAACCATTTATTTCACTGGTACAGTAGCTTGGCCAAGCAGTAATATACAAAATGGTAATTTAAAAAAAGTAAATTACTGTCTCTAGGAGCCCACATTCGGCATCCTGTCCCGAAAGTAATTCCATAGAAAGAATAAATATAACATCTCATAAGTTTGTTTAAGTTTTCAAACAATCACTAATTAATGAGTTCTTTCGGGAACGCATTTCTTACTCCAAAGTTCATTATATTGGTTTGCATGCCCATCTATATTACAAATCCAATGAAATGAAATAATCCATAAGAAAGATAAGATGTTTATATTTAATTCTGCAACCAATAGTTTACTCAACTTAATCAATTCCAATAACAAATATACGTATATATATGTTTTTCCATTTGCATATAAAATTCTAATAATTCGTTCAATATAAACAATTTCCAATTTGAATGGTTCTATCTAAAAATACAGATTTATATTTATATATTCAAAATAAGCACTTGTCTATAGCAGATATACATGTATATATTTATTTTAGAAATTAAATCTTGCTTATACACACACACATACACATATATATTACATATTCACTAAATATTATTTTACAAACAAAAGTAAATAACTGAACTAGTGAAGATCTTATACATTTATATTTATATATTGCAAGATATATAGTTGTTTATATATATATATATATAGGCAAATACGAAATTGCAACCAACGAAGTTTATATTACAAGTTTTAAAACAGTGAACTGTATGAAGGTGCTCATCATAACGGCTGTGAGGAGGGGCGGTGGCCTCCTTATAGCGGCAACCGACTGTGGTAGGGCAGCACCCTTTCCACAGGCCGCGACCTGTGGAAGGGCCGCTGCCTCCCCACAGTGCTACCGTTCCACAACCATATGCTTTACAAGATCAAATAAATATTTTATTTGAAATATATTTTCATTAAAAACTTCTTCTCCGACATGCGATTCATAATAATTCCTAAAATAAAATAATTTACTGTTAAATATATTATATGAAAGAATATTAGTATATTCTTTACTAAAATTTGCAGCAGTATATCGTATGTAAACACACACACACACATATATATATTAAAAAAATAAATAAGAATTTATAGTTTTAGTATAGCCATGTTCCTAATTTTTCATACAAAAATTAAATGATTTTTCTTTAACATCAAAATGCATAATCGATTTGGTATTGTAAATGTATACAAATCTAATGGCAAGAAGAGAGATTAAGGGTTCTACTAGTGATCCCAAACTCAGAACTCTAAAACTTAGACACAGATTTTCGACTTCAGAAATACTCAGAATTTCGACTTTCAGATTTAATAATAATTAATGTGCTGAATGCAGAACATTATTCAATTTCTATGTCTGCATTTTAGAGAAAGATTCGCCATATGTATGTTATGAAACCCGTCCTCTAAGAGACACGTCTCATGAGAGGACGTGTCTCCACGAGTGGAGACACGTCCACTCATGGGACGTGTTCTTTTAGAGTGCGAGTTAACACAGTTAACAATGCGTAAGTATATCTCATATACACTAAACAGCGAAATCAATATAAGTTTCGATTTAGAATAATAAATATGATTCGCAATATTTATATTCATAAATTCGAATGATATGATTTGCAGAAATAATGATAAACTCAATCAGGTGTGAAATGCGATGGTGCTTGCAGCAATCGATTTCATCTGACCGACGCTATCTTTCAATAACACTCCCTCTTAGCTAGGGAAGATGTATCAAATCAAATAACTAGAGATATCACCTAAACACGTGATATCTAAGACATAATATGATTTCTCGATATTGTCAAGTCACATGACATTCTTCATATCATATCTTATTATGGTATGTGCACTGACATCAAGTCACATGATGTCTACCATAATTCATGGCATATCCATGGATATAAATATCCACCATCATTATCTCTTAAGGATCATAATGATCTAAAAATGATATCAAGTCCCATAATATCAATAAGAGACACTATCATGACATGTCCATAATATCAAGTCACATGATATTTATCATGATAGTTTGATCATTGTAGAGTTGTCACTTTACAATGTCAATTACAAGTGTACATTATTAGAAAGATCGTCACCTTTCAATAATGCATACAAGAAAAGTAGGCCCATAAAGTCATGGAGTCACACACATGACAAAAGAGTTTACACATTAAACATCTTTATATATATTAGTACAATTTATAAACAATTTGTATTTCAAACATAAATAACAAATTACATTTCAACCATACCAGGTTTCTTCCTGAAGTGCTCCATCTTGATTCGGGAGAGAGGCTTGGTGAGAATGTCCGCAGTTTGATCATTTGTACTAATATACTCCAACTGAATTACTTTCTTTTCCACCATATCTCTTACATAATGATAGGGGATCTCAATGTGCTTCGATCTATCATGAAAGACAGGATTTACAGAGAGTTTGATGCAACTTTGATTATCACAATGAATAATTGTTGGATTCAAGGGCTCACCAAAGAGTCCCACAAGAAATTTACGAAGCCAAACTGCTTCTCTTGCCCCCATTGAGGCTGCAATGTATTCAGCTTCTGTTGAGCTCTGTGCAAACTGAAGATTGTTTTCTGCAAATCCAGGAGATCATAGCCGATCCTAAACTGAAGCAACATCCTGATGTGCTTTTTCGATCGGTTACACTTCCAGCCCAATTTGAATCAGAGTACCCATGAAGATCTATTTGAACATTTTTGTAAAGAAGACCATATCCAATAGTGCCTTGAAGATATCTCAAAATATGTTTCACAGCCATTAAGTGAATTTCCTTTGGCTCACACATGAACTGGCTGAGAACATTCACTGCATAGCAAATATCAGGTCTGGTGTTAACCAGATACATCAAGGATCCAATCATTTGTCTGTAAAGGGTTGGATCTGCACACTTGGATTCTACTGCTGCTTCTTTTAATTTGTGAAGGTTGGTTTCCATAGGTGTAGACATTGGTCTACAATCCAACATTCCAAATCTTTTCAGAATGTCAATAGTATACTTTCCTTGGTTTAGTATAATGCCTTCTGATTTTTGCCATACTTCTAAACCTAGGAAGTAGTGTAGGATACCCAAGTCTTTCATGTCAAATTCAGATATTAGATCCTGCTTTCCTTGAGCAATGAGGTGATCCTCTCCTGTTATTAGCAGATCATCAACATATAAAATAATTATTATCATATCACCTTTGATTACTTTGAAGTAGAGATTGGAGTCGGCCTCATTCTTGGAAAATCCTAATCCCAAGAGATAGCTGTCAATTCTTTCATACCAGACCCTGGGAGCCTGTTTAAGTCCATAAAGAGCTTTCTTCAGTCTGCATACATGTGAGTCAGGTTTATATATCACAAAACCTTCAGGCTGTTCCAGATAGACTTCCTCTTCAATGGTTCCATTCAGAAAAGCAGTTTTCACATCCATTTGATGGATCTTCCAACCTTTAGCTGCTGCAATGGCTAACACTGTTCTCACTGATGTGTAACGGGCAACAGGTGCAAAATGTTTCTTCGTAATCAATGCCTTCCTTTTGAGAAAAACCTCTTGCCACAAAACGTGCTTTATATTTTTCTATACTGCCATCAGCAGCATGCTTGATTTTAAAGAGCCATTCGGAAGAGACAACAGATTTCCCTTTTGGTCTAGGCACTACATCCCATACATCATTCTTTAGAATGGACTGATATTCCTCCGTCATTGCATCTTTCCATGCTTGATGTTGAAGGGCTTCTGAAACACTGTCAGGTTCTGAGTTTAAGATGTTGTTTATTAGAGCAACATAGCCAGAGAAACGTTTGGGTCTTTTACTCTCCCTGAACGTTCCTTTGGGTGCTGCATGAACCTCAGCTTCTTTGAGCATCTTTCTGGCCCAAAGTGGTCTCTTTTTATCATTTGAATTCTCACTTGATGGAAGTTCGTGTGACATTTCCTCAAAATGCTCCCTCTGAATTTCAAAATCAGGTTCCACCTCAGGTACTCTAGGAGAAAGGGTTTCTAACTCAGAGGAGCTTCTTGCCCTTTTGAATGCAATGTCTTCTTCAAAGATGGCATCTCGACTCAACTCAATTTGATTATGCCTGGGAATGTAAATCCTGTACGCTTTGGAATTTTCACTATAACCCATAAACACCCCTTTCTTTCCGGAAGGTTCTAGTTTGGATCTCTTCTCTTTAGGTATATGAATGTAGACAGGACAGCCAAAGATCCTAAAATGACTGATGTCAGGTTTCACACCGGTAAAGGCTTCTTCAGGAGTTATGTTATCAAGATGTGAATGAGGACATCTATTTTGAATATAGACAACAGTCCTAGATGCTTTTGCCCAGAAAGAAGTATCAATGTTTTGGTAAAGTAGCATTGCTTTAGCAGCTTCTACAATGGTTCTGTTTTTCCTTTCAACAATCCCATTTTGTTGGGGATTGTAGGCAATTGTGAACTCCCTCTTAATTCCAGCTTCTAGGAAAAATTCCTTAAATATCTCAGAGGTGTATTCTTTCCCATTGTCCATTCTTAAGATTTTTATTTTCTTTCCGGAGAAATTTTCAGAGAGGGCTTTGAACTCTTTGAACTTTTTGAGGATTTCTAATGATTCTTTACACTTAAGGAAATAGATCCAGGTTTTCCTAGAGAAGTCATCTACAAATATGACATAGTAAAGAAATCCTTCTTTAGAGGGTACAGACATGGGTCCACATAAGTCTGAGTGAACCAATTCTAACACATTAAGAGTTTTGCTCAAACTAGAGGGAAAGGATACCTTTGAATTCTTCCCTAAGGCACAACCTTTGCAAGTTCCTTCATGAGATGGTTTTAACTTAGGTAAGCCTGTTACAAGTTTTTCCACATAAGGTAGGGCACGGAAATGAAGGTGACCTAATCTTCTATGCCAAATCTCATTTGAATCAAAGGTGTCAAGGGTAAGGGCTTGATTAACTTCAGTGCATAGTTTATAAAGGTACCCTTGTCTTACACCTATGGTAAGGGCTTTCTTGATAGATGAGTTTTTAGGCCAAGCAAGAACTTTTCCATCTATAAAGGTAACTCTATAACCATTGTCTTCAAGGGCAGAGATGGATATAAGATTCCTCTTTATTCTAGGTACAAACAAGACTTCAGAGAGTTGAAGAGAAAGCCCATATTTCAACTTGATAGAGCAAGTTCCAACCCCTCTTACAGGGTGCGCTGAATCATCCTCGATGGTTACTTCTTCATCAAACCTTTCGGTCAAAGTATCTAAGTGTTCCCTGAATCCTGTGATATGTCTAGAAGCACCACTGTCAATCACCCAGTCGAGAGTGAGTTCAGATACTTGACTAGATAGGGCTGAATAGAACACAAAGTTCTCAGGTTCATGATCTCAATTTGACTTTCCTACTTTAGCAAAGGAAGTTTGTTGTTTAGTCCTATCAGGGCACTTCAATGCATAGTGACCATATTGATCACATCTAAAGCATTGTACTTGAGAAATATCTTTCTTCCTATGAGGACCCTTTCCATTGGAATTTCTCTTTCTTTTGGAAGACCCTTTCTTGAAGGATTTTTTCTTACTCTGTTTATTAGATGTTGAGTTGAGTGCAAGAATGTCTTCATCTATGTTCTTTTGTTTATTCTCTTTAGAGGAGAGTCTGGATTCTTCTTGAAGACAGTCAGATCTTAGCCTATCAAACTTAGGGAGTTTAGATCTTGCACTTACACCTTGAACAAAAGACTCCCAAGAGTTTGGAAGACCTCCTAGAGCAATCAGAGTTAACTCTTTGCTGTCAATTTGATATCCAATGGTGGATAATTGATCTCTCAGTTCAGTAATCCTCATGAAGTATGCATTAATGGACTCTCCTTTGTTTATTTGAACATTGTTGATTTTCCTTTTCAAAGCAAGAGTCCTACAGGTGTTGTTGATCTCATAGGTACTCTCAAGAGATTTGAACATGAGGTAGGCAGATTCATGTTTAGCTAGGATAGGAACTATGTGATCCCTAACTGCATCTACAAGGATTTTCATGGCCTTTTCATTGTTTTCTACCCATTGAGTTTTCTCAGGTTCAGACTTGGGTTGCTCCAAATTTTCTCTTACAAGTGAGTCTACCTTATGTTCCTTAAGGATCATCATGATTCTAAATTTCCATGATGTGAAATTTTATGCTCCTGCAAGGCGATCTTCAAATCTGATCACACTTGACATTATTAAGACTGTGGGTGAATTCGATTTTTAGAAAATACGAATTTCCAGGAGCAAACTGATATTAGATTTGTATGGGAATTGCACAACTTGGCTCTGATACCATGTAAATGTATACAAATGTAATGGCAAGAAGAGAGATTAAGGGTTCTACCAGTGATCCCAAACTCAGAACTCTAAAACTTAGACACAGATTTTTGACTTCAGAAATACTCATAATTTTGACTTTCAGATTTAATAATAATTAATGTGCTGAATGCAGAACATTATTCAATTTCTATGTCTGCATTTTAGAGAAAGATTCGCCATATGTATGTTATGAAACCCGTCCTCTAAGAGACGTCTCATGAGAGGACGTGTCTCCACGAGTGGAGACACGTCCACTCATGGGACGTGTTCTTTTAGAGTGCGGGTTAACATAGTTAACAATGCGTAAGTATATCTCATATACACTAAACAACGAAATCAATATAAGTTTCGATTTAGAATAATAAATATGATTCGCAATATTTATATTCATAAATTCGAATAATATGATTTGCAGAAATAATGATAAACTCAATCAGGTGTGAAATGCGATGGTGCTTGCAGCAATCGATTTCATCTGACTGACGCTATCTTTCAATAACAGGTATCAATAAAGAAATTTATCCTTTCACATGAGAACGAAGATTGATCCATTTATTCACACAAACTGAGATTTAACATAATGGAAATTGCAAAAAAACTTGGTAAAACGCTATCCTGTTTCTCTCTCTTCTTGTTCTCTTTTTTCCATTCTTCTTCTACTTTGCCCAATTTCGCAACTCCATTGTACCTGTTTTTGTTTTTGTTTTGTAGATTGAAAAATTGAGAATGAAACTTGTGTTCTGAATGAATCTTCTGTTGTTGAAAGAATGAGAGATTATTCTCTTTTATTATTTATTTATTTATTTATTTTCTATCTTTGTTTTGCTTTGGTTTTGTGTTTTATTTTCTAAATTTAAGTTCTTTTCTTCTATTTTTCTAATTTTCTATTTTTTTCTTTCTCATTGTTTTGTTTTCGAAAATCTTGCTTTCTTTTCAACGATTTATTTCAAATTTATCCAATACAACTAATTTTTTAATAGCAAACATGATTTATTAGCCATGCATCACAATTATCCACAAAACAATAAATAATAATAATTTATTCTTCAAATAAAATCAGGAAATAAAATAAATTAAAACTATTTCTTCTATTTTCTATGTGCATTTAATTTTTATCACCAATTAATTAAATAACTAACTATAAAGTAAGAAACAATATAATATGATTAATTAAATGATAATTTAATGCAACTATATGATTACTAAGTGTTTATGTGTGCGAGAGAGACCATTCCATCTTAACCCTGCCAGGTAGCTAGCCTCCTCTACCTTGACCATACCCTTGGTCTTTGACAACCAACAACTCACGAAAACCTAAACACCCATTAATAGGTTAGTGTCCACAAATAAATCGAAGCAATATAATTTATCATTCCAAAATAACATTTTCTATATTACATCATTTCAAAATAAAATAATATTCATTGCAATTCATCTTTTCCAAAATAAAATAATTATTTACTTATTTCATCTTTCAAAATAGTATAATATTTATTCTACCACACACAATAATCTAGAGATCAGTGCCACATAAAGTAAATTCAAGTAGTATCAAAGTCTGAGACGTGACATTCTTCCCCACTTGGAAGAGACATTGTTTCGATGTCTTAATACAAAACATCTACATAACAAGTCTTATACATCCAGTATATATAATATAAGTCATAATATGCAGAAACAAAATTATACTAAGATCTCAAATGCGGGAATGATCTATCAATATCCTTCGTATTCTCCTAGCTGGCACTATCCACTGAATACTGGTCCGATTGGACCTTATACTGCTCAACATCTTGGTTTCGCAACTTAACGTTGGACCTATCCAAAATCTTGGTGGCTCCAATAACACCACCCCTGTATCCTGAACTTGCAAGGTATGCCTAATTATGCACACCACATACATTGTACATTTGTTTATACTTTTGCATATAATAGCGCATGGTACAACTACCATCCAATTACATCTAAGTGACATATGGCTTATTTTCCAGAGCATAAAAGAATGACATCACAACATTCAACCATAAGAAATTATTCACACTTTTGATGCCCACTAGACGAGGCATAAATCATAGTCCATCATAGACACATACAAGTATAAATCAAGCACCAAAATTTTGACAAATTACAACATATTCTCAAAAGATCAGTCCTCCTAACCAGCACTAGGTTGAGGTCTGAAAACAGTAAGCAAATCTCCAACGGTGCACCAACTAGGTCAAAACCAATCATCGTACATATAGCTCCTCTGAGACTAGGTCACTTGTTATCCATTTTTCCTTTGATAAATCTGGTTTTGAACTTTCCATGCATATATACTTGTACCCTTTGTGTACTTCTCTCATTTTTATCATTATCTACATCTATTTCTTCATCTATTACACTATCTCTTATTTATGTTCTATTGCCTCAATTCGAACTTGAATTACAGTCTATGCCTTTGTCTTATTTAGAATCCTAATCTCCTTTATTCATCTTTCCAAGTATCCTCCCATCCTTTCTTCAACCAATCTACACTCATCTTTCTCTATCCTTCTAATTTTACTTCCATTACCAACTATTGGTTTGTTCTAGCTTAAATTACCATCCAATAAATTCCCTTATCCCTTTGCAGTTCTGCTACACTTTTCTTCAATTACTAGCAATACACTCTATATGTTAACTCCAATCAACTCCTTCCACCTCATCTCTTCCTTCCATTTCCACACAAATCTTCTTATCTCAAAGATTTCTTCTCACCTTCAACTTCTAGCATTATTATTTTGACCATTTTAGTCTTTTCATTCTTCCTTTTCAACTTCATGCTACTACAACATTTCACATCCTATCCTTTCTACAGTCATGAGGAATTTCTGTCCTATTCCATTAGCCATTCTAAAATATCTACTTCTGATTTAGCAATTCATGTTCCCAATATTTTTCCACACTCTACCCTTTCGCAACTCACATCCGACTTATATTCCCATGAATTCTTACTTCCTTTGCTTTCATATCTATCTTGACCTTGTCTTTATCCTTTAGAATTTGTTATCCTTATTTCTCTATTTATCCATCTTTAACTGAAGTCCGCTACACAACTATTTTGATTTCTCAACTAACAATATTTCTACCATTACCTTTTATTTCATCATATACAAAACAAGTTCTCTCATATCTCATGGACATATATATAATTATGAGTCAACATTTAACCATATTCTCAAATTCCATTCACATCCTTTTTACTATCTAGACATGATGACCACACTAATTGGCAAGATAGTCACATCAATTGACCCATAGCAAAAACAGCTGTTTCAAAACTTTCTCCCCATTCTCACATAATAATCACTTGCATCTAACAACGAATCGAAGAATTTCAATCTATCATAATCCTAGCAACATACACACCAAGAACTAGTACATTCTCTATATTCTACTCCCTCATACAATCCATCGGAGGCCCATCATGGACATGATAGAGAACATAACATGAAACTTGACCAACTTAAAACATTCAAGCATAGCCACCGTTAAGAAAGTAAATCAAAACCAAGGGAAAGAAAAAGTCGATTTCAACAATAAGGCATAAAATGCGCGCAATTTCAACAATAACTCGCACATGACCATAAAGGTCACAAGATAAATAAGTATAAAAAATTCGATGGCTATACTTACAACACAAAAAAAAAATTCAATGCTGGCCTTGACAGCATTTAGTAAATTAATTGAAGTCAATAAAATAATGTATCAAATTTTTAAAGTTACATAATACATGAACTACGTGACTAATTCTAGTCACAATAGAGGAAGTACAATACTAAACTATACTTGGATTCCAAAATTCGAGATAAATAAGAGAACACATTCAATCATGGCAGACAACGAGTCATCTAAGACTCCAGACACACAAAACATGAGATACTTTCTACTTAACCAAACTAACATTATTGAAGATGCCAAACAACAAAACTTGCATCCCATTACGGGAAATCACAATTACCATGCAATGACACACATAGTCATACACTAGCGAATATCCACACCCAAGATATCTAAACACCTCACTCTCACAACAAGGAGCGATTACCAATTCCCACTTTACAGGTATACACCACACATATGGATAACGCCTTAATGCAACACTTACACAATAATTACATAAAGTTCTCATTTTTACTATCTCAAGGTGCATCACTCGCATGAAGAAAATAATTTACTTAATCATAAATTATTTTAGTGAGCTTTTAGGCAAGGCATTGCTCTACTGTTCTCTCTACCCTATTTCCATATTGGACCTTCCATGAATTAGCCATGTATCTCGACTTAACAGACAATTTAGAAACAACATGTGGATCCACAAAACATTCAGTGGCTCCGATATCAATTAAGATAGAGACAGGGCATTCGAAAAGCTTACCTGTGCACTGGATTGGTGTAGCCTTGAAATCAACTTGGTGATTATCAACCGCCACATGAATGTGATGACGGTTCCTTTTTTTTGATTATTCACTCTCCGAGGACACGCTGACATAGTGCTCACCAACACGTGTAACAACCTCCGCGGGGTGCTCTAGGTCTGCCTAAAGCATCTCTCTTGTTATTGTTGTTATTATTATTGTAATTGGCCCTCTTGTTGTTGTTCTGATTCCCATCGTTGCGGTCTTGAGAATTGTTTCCCCTCTTGAGTTTCCTGATCTGACGATTATTGTTATTGCCTTGATTATTTTGATTCTGATTACTGTTATTCCGGTTATTTTCTTGATATTTCTTGTTACCATACTTAGCATTTCTGTTCTTTTTGTAATTTGCAACTTGTTGTAAATTTTGTTCTTGCTTAATCGCTTTTTCAAAAGCCTCGTCCGTGGAGGAAGGGTTATGAATGTCTACATCAGCTCCAATTTGAGGCTTGAGCATCAAGATAAATTTGCGAATCCGGAACCTCTCATCAAGCTGATACTAGGGTACGTACTTGAGCAAGTGGGAAGATTTTTCCCAATACTAAGTTACTATCATTCCCCCTTGAGTGAGATTCTGTAATTTAGTCCTCTTCTTGTCAAAATACAACTATGCTAGCCACCTTTTCCTAAACAACTGTAGAAATTGATCCGAAGTTACCTCACAGGGCAACAGCCACTTCTCAGCCTTTTCATTATACCACCAAGTGGTAGTCTCAACGGTGAGTTGATATGATCCCCATACAGCCTTAGTCTCATTGGACAAATTGCACAGGGCGAAATACTTCTCCATCTCAATTACCCATGCTTCTGCCTTGTCCTTGACTGTCTTGCCATCAAATTTCGGTGGGGTGACCTTCTTGAGGTCCTTGCCCAACTCTTCAGCCACTTTCTCCTGCTTCCTTGGGTTTCCTTCGGTCTCAGGGTTTTCTTCGTTTGTTTCATTTCCATTACCCTCATTTCTGCTTGAGTTTAGCACTAGTTGGCCTATTCGTATTTCCACATAATATTTATATTTTTGTTCGCACTAATTCCCTCAATCCCGATGAATCAAGAACATACATTCGTTCCTGGTATCTTAAGTGTCCATTAGTCTCAAACATGTATCCATCATATCTATGATCAAAAGGATCCTGCTCTAAGGCTTGTTTCACCCTATTATGATGCTCATCTCTCGACAAAGCTTGAACCATCCGCTGTCTAAAATTCGACCTTATAGTGACCATAGCTACAAGATGTCTCCTCTTGCTTAGGGCATCTGCTACTCTATTTTCTTTTCCTTTTATATACTCAATGCCAAAATCATACTCGCTCAAAAACTCCAACCATCATCTCTATCGAGCATTTAGGTTGAGTTGAGTGAAAATACACTGTAGTCCCAAATGATCTATTTTCAGCTCAAAAGGCTTCCTCAAAAGGTAGTTCCTCCACATTTGAAGGGAATGCACTATGACAGCCAACTCCAAATTGTGTGGTGCATAGTTCAGTTCATGCTGCTTGAGTTTCCTAGATTCGTATGCCTCCACCTGTCCATCCTGCATAAGAACTACTCCTACACCCTCTCTGAAGCATCTATTATCACTATAAATTGCCCATACGGATTTGACACAATTAAGATAGGTGCTGAAGTCAGTTTCTTCTTTAACAGCTGAAATTCCTTTTCACACTTATCACTCCATTCAAATTTCTTTCCCTTCCTTTGGAGTGCGGTGATGGGTGCTACAATGGTTGAGAACCCCTTGACAAATTTTCTATAATAACCACAAGCCCCATAAAGCTCTAGACTTCTGATACATTTTGTGGTGTTGGCCACTCTATGATTTCCTTGATCTTATCTGGGTCCATTGTTATCCCCTTAGCCGAAATAACATGTCCCAAATAGTGCACCTTGGTTTGGTAGAAAGTGTAGTTTGACATCTTCCCAAAAAGCTTATGATCTCTCAATTGTATCAACACTATGCTTAGGTGTTTGTCATGTTCTTCCTCTGATTTGGAGTATATTAAAATATCGTCCAGGAAAACTAATACAAAGTCATCTAGGTAGTCTTGGAAGATGTTCATGAAATTCATAAAAGCTGTCGGGGCGTTGGTTAGCCCAAATGGTAACACCGTGAACTCATAGTGTTCGTATCTAGTCCTGAATGCAGTCTTGGAAATGTCTTCATCTTTTATCCTTAGTTGGTGGTATCCCGATCTCAGATCGATCTTCGAGAATACCTTAGCCCCTTTCATCTGATGAAACAATTCATCTATCTTAGGAAGCAGATATTTATTTTTGATGGTAGCCATGTTTATCATTCTATAATCAATACACAACCTTAAGGTCCCATCTTTCTTCTTCACAAATATGAGAGGTGCTCCCATGGAGACACACTTGGCCATATAAATCCCTGGTTAAGCAACTCTTGCAACTGGGCCTTCATCTCATACGATTCAGTAGTGTTCATCCTGTACGGTGCCTTTGACTGAGGCTTAGTTCTAGGTAGTAAGTCTATTGAGAAATCAAACTCTCATTTAGGTGGCAACTCGGTCAACTCATCAAGGAAAACGTCTTGGAATTCCTTTAAAATAGGATGGTCATTAGCTGATGACTCTGAGTTATGAAGATCCTTGACCTTTACTACATAAATAGTGCACCCTTTTCTGCTAGCCTTCTTCAGCTACATGGCAGAGATCTGCCTGAGTTCTAAGGGCCTTTTTAAACCATGAATCCCACTTGGTTACCATAATCATCTAAGCATTCCACTGTTTTCTCGTCGCAATATACAATGGACTTATACTTAGTAAGTTAATTTATCCCCAAGATTATGTTATATGACCCTAGGTGTGCTACATACAAGTTAACCTGTGTCTCAAAGCTAGGAAGTTCAAGTTCCTGCAGGCAAGGCATTGTTCTACTGTTCTCTCTACTTGATTGCCATATTGGACCTTCCATGAATTAGCCATGTATCCTGACTTAACAAATAATTTAGAAATAGCATGTGGATCTACAAAACACTTTGTGGCTCTAGTATCAATTAAGATAGAGACAGGGCATCCAAAAAGCTTACCCGTGCACTGGATTGGCGTAGCCTAGAAATCAATTTGTTTGGCGATTATCAATCGCGGCATGAATGTGATGCTGGTTCCTATTTTTCTGATTATTTAATCTCTGAGGACACACACTAGCATAGTGCTCACCGCCGTATGTGTAACAATCTTCGCGGGGTGCTCTGGTTTTGTCTGAAGCATCTCTCTTGTTATTGTTGTTATTATTGTTATAATTGGTCCTCTTGTTCTTATTTCCATCGTTGCGGTTTTGAGAATTGTTTGCCCTCTTGAGATTCCTGATATGCCGGTTATTGTTATTGCCCTGATTATTTAGATTTTGATTATTGTTATTCTGGTTGTTTCCTTGGGTTTTCTTGTTACCATACTTAGCATCTTTGCTCTTTCTGTAATTTGCAACCTGTTGTAAATTTTGTTCTTGCTTGATTGCTTTTTCAAGAGCCTCATCTATGGTGGAAGGATTATGAATGTTTACATTAGCTCCAATTTGAGGCCTGAGCCCCAGGATAAATTTGCTAATCCAGAACCTCTCATCAAGCTAATACTGGGGTACGTATTTGAGCAAATGGGAAATTTTTTCCCAATACTGATTTATTGTCAATCCCCATTGGGTGAGATTTTGGAATTTGGTCATGTTCTTGTCAAAATACAACTGTGGTAGCCACCTTTTCCTGAACAAATGTAGAAAAATATCCCAAATTACCTTGCCAAGCAGCAACCGCTTTTCAGCCTTTTTGTTATCCCACCAAGTGGCAGCCTCACCAGTGAGTTGATTAGATCCCCATATAGCCTTGGTCTCATTGGACAAATTGCGTAGGGCAAAATACTTCTCCATCTCTGTTACCCATGCTTTTGCCCTATCCTCGATTGTCTTGCCATCAAATTTTGGCGGGGTGACCTTCTTGAGGTCCTTGCCCAACTCTTCAGCCACTTTCTCCTGCTTACTTGGGTTTCCTTTGATTTCACGATTTTCTTCATTTGTTTCATTTCCATTACCCTCATTTCTGCCTGAGTTTAGCCCTAGTTGGCTTGTTCGTATTTCCTACTCTAGACTGTCCATCCTGGCTCCTTGTTGATTCAACAGGGCTAGGATCTGATCCAATTTGTCATTCAGTTCACCACGTTTTCATAAGTCTAGTATCCATTTAGGTTACTTTGAAAAATATAGCATTTAAGCGTAATTAGTTATAGGTCCTAGAGTTTAACCTAGACGCTCTGATACCAAAGGTAAAGCGCGAAAAAGTCACATACTAAAAATAGTACTCCAAAAATCAATGCTTGTTCCAAATAAGGAAAGTGAAGCATATATTAAATAAAATATTGATAAATTGCACAATAGCAAGATACAATAGTGAAGTTCAAATCTACTTCATTTACACACACCAAATAGTGTGTCACATTACATATGTTTCAATGTTACAAGTAAAAGATTTTGCAAGAATACAACAATTACATGCATGAAGATAAATATACATTTTATAGATTGGCTAGGCAAGCCATATAATAATAGTACAAAGAAGTACATCCATAATGAATCATATAGTACAAAAATCTTTGTCTTCAACCGCCATGACTCTAAATGTCTTCTGCAAGCTGAGGCCAAGAGTGAGGTTAAGGCGCTTTTTCCACCCAACCACAAAGTACTTGACTTCTTCGGGTTTCTTCCTAACATGAAGAAAGCACCGACGTTGCGCGAGGAGCCTAGCAACCTGGAACGGTATAAGTAGGAGGGAATCACTTGATGTGTACCTGATGCCTATATGCATTCGTAAACTAGAATAACGTAGTACTTGCATATAGGATGTGGCAGAGACATATATAACATATAATCTAGCCTTTTCAAACCATCTATTTCACTGGTACAGTAGCTTGGCCAAACAATAATAAATTAAAATGGCAATTTAGAAAAAAGTAAATTACCGTCTTTGGGAGCCCACATTCGACATCCTATCCCGGAAGTAATTCCATAGAAAGAATAAATATACATCTCATAAATATGTTTAAGTTTCAAGCACTCCCTAATCATTGAGTTCTTTCAAAAAACACATTTTTACTCCAAAGTTCATTATATTGGTTTGCATGTCTATCTATATTTACAAATCCAATGAAATGAAATAATCCCTAAGGAAAAATAAGTTCAGCTTACTCAATTCAACCAATTTATGATCATTTAAAGTGAAAATAGCGAATACATGTTTATATATGTCCTTCTATTTGAGCACAAAAATTCTAATAATTCATTCTGTATAAACAATTTTCAATTTAAATGGTTCTATCTAAAAATACAGATTTATATTTATATGTTAAAAAAGAGCACTTTCTAAATTAGAATATATTCATTTCAGCATCCTTGACAAATTAAATCTTGCGTGTATATATATATATATATTACATATAAAAAAATTTCATTTTATAAACAGAAGTAAATAACTGATTTAAATGAAGAACTTGTACATCTGCATATACTGTGAAATAAACAGTGGTGTATATATATATATATTTATATATATTAGCAGACAAATAAATCTATATGAAAATTGATGTTCAACGTATGGTTCTGCAGGCTAAAGAAAACTGTGAAATTATACATGTTTCCACCCTAAGGTAGTGAGGGGGCCGACAACCTCCCATGGGGAGCGCTACCTGTGGAAGGGGGGCTGCCTTTTCACAGCGCAGCCTTCCGTGCCAAAGGCTATATAAAAACTATTAAATTTTCCTTAAATATATTTTCATTATTCTATATTGCGATTTTAAACAAAAATAAGAGCGACTCTAAAATGAATTCGTATTTTGTATTCGGAAGATTATATATACAAAAAAATGGTAATATATAGAGTGTTATGTACACATAGTATAAAATATGATATGAAGAAATAATAACATGCAGTGCTGGTACAGCCATGGAAACAGTTATTTTCATACAGAAAATAAAAGATTTAAACACCAAACACATAATTACAATTGATATAATCAAATGGAATAAATAAAGAGATTTATCCTTTCATACAAATTGAGGTTATTCCACTCATTTATTCACTCAAGCAAAGGTTTAACATAAAATCAATTGCATAAAACCTGGTTAAACGATATCCTGCTATGGCTCTTTTCTTGTTCTTCTCCCTTTTCCACCATCCTTTTCTACTTTGCTCAAATTCCCTACTCTACTATCCCTGTTTCAGTTATTGTTTTTGCAGATTGAAAATAGAGAATGAAACTTTTATTTTGAAGGAATCTTTTGTTGTTGAGAGAATAAGAGATTATTCTCATATCTCATGGACACATATATATAATTAGGAATCAACATTTAAACATATTCTCAAATTCCATTTTACATCCTTTTTTACTATCTAGACATGACGACCACACTAATCGGTAAGATACTCACATTAATTGATCCATAGCAACACCAGCTATTTCAAAACTTCCTTGACATTTCACGCAATAATCACTTGCATCTAACAACGAATCAAGGAATTTCAATCTATCATAATTCTAGCAACATACACACCAAGAACTAGTACATTCTCCATATTCTACTCCCTCATACATGACCAAGGGAAAGGAAAAGTCGATTTGAACAATAAGGCATAAAATGTGCACAATTTCAACAATAATTCGCACATGACCATAAAGGTCACAAGATAAAATAAGTATCAAAAATTTGATGGCTATACTTACAACACAAACAAAAAAATTCAATGCTGGCCTTGACAACATTTAGTAAATTAATCAAAGTCAATAAAATAATATATCAAAATTTTGAAGTTACATAATACATGAACTACGTGACTAATTCTAGTCACAAGAGAGGAAGTACAATACTAAACTATACTTGGATTCCAAAATCCGAGATAAATAAGAGAACACATTCAATCATGGCAGACAACGAGTCATCTAAGACTCCAGACACACAAAACATGAGACACTTTATACTTAAACCAAACTAACATTACTAAAGATGCTAAACAACAAAAGTTGCATCCCATTACGGGAAATCACAATCACCATGCAATGACACACATAGTCATACACTAGCGAACATCCACACCCAAGATATCTAAACACCTCACTCTCACAACAAAGAGCGATTACCAATTCCCACTTTACAGGTATACACCACACATATGGATAACGCCTTAATGCAACACTCACACAATAATTACATATAGTCTCAAGGTGCATCACTTGCACGAAGACAATAATTTACTTAAACATACTACGCACTACATGAGATGTGAAAACAAAAATTATTCAAGTGTGTTACTTGCACAAGGTATGTATACAATCTCTAGCACAATATGGAAACAGTCTTGTGTGCATTACCCGCACCAAATATAAAACAATCATATGTGCATTACTCGCACAATATATGCAAAGTGCATCACTTGCACGATGCATCACTCTCACAAAGTGCATAATTATAAATATCATTAATATAAATCTAGCATATAGGACTCATAAGGTTCCACAATGTCAATAACTCCTGCCTTGTGAATAAGGCTAATCGTGGTAACTTATGTGAGCAACTTTTATCCTAGGTCAATATTGAAGACCCTTAAGGCAGCTTAACTTGCATTCTCAAAAGATTGCATGGATTCATACTAACATCTTGATTAGGAAAAGAAAAGGCATTGCTTGAAAATCAGCGTTCTCATAGTCTAATACCACTATCATTGCAAACATCCTTGCCCTTAAAACATCCATCTTGGATTCTTTTCTTCCTTAAAGGATCATCTAAAGTTTAAACACTTATTAGTTGTAGGTGATTGTTCTTTTCTACCTGTCATAATATTTTATTTTTCCTCTGGCAATCTTGTAACTTATCTCTTTTGTAATAAACTCATTCGCCCTTTATGTCCTTAGAGAGATTTTTTTTCTCACAATATTTCTCTATTTTGACATCATCACTTTGCGGGTTGTCACCATGTCTTAGCCATCTTGGTTCAGTTATATACATCAAAATATCTCAACATTCTTTTTTTTTTTTTTACATTCTCTAATCCCTGTTTCAACCATGACATCATTCTTACTGGGGAGTTTTATGAAAATTTAACTAGAGTGAGGAGTACTCTCAACTAATATAGTCATACAATGTTTATTCTTCTTCTTGGTTCCTAATTGAACCATCCAATAATCATCGAAATTCCAACCCATCGAAGGAATCTTCAACCCAAAATAGAGTGCCAAATCACTCAATGCACCTAGGACTTTAGGTCATCAAACAAGTTCACATTGCAACCTATAGCGTAGAAGACTCGAAGGCTGAGTGTTGAACCTAGGGCTCTGATGCCAAATGTAAAGCGCGAAAAACTCACATACTAAAAATAGTATTCCATAGAGCAATGCTTATTCCAAATAAGGAAAGTGAAGCATATATTAAATAAAATATCTATAATTGCACACTAGCAAGTTACAATAATGAAGTTCAAATTTTATACACTAAAGAGTGTTACACTTCATATACACAGACCAAAAGGGGTGTTACAATTACATCTGTTTCAATGTTACAAGTAAAAGATTTTGCATCAATACATCAATTACATCCATGAAGGTAAATGTACATTTTACAAATTGGCTAAGCTATTGTACTAGTGAAATAAATGGTTTTGAAAAGCCTAGATTATATGTTAATAGTAGGTTGGGCTATATAGTTTAAATAAGAGTATGAAACTATTTTTAGGGTCGGTGCTTTCTTCGTGCTAGGAAGAAACCTGAGGAAGTTCAGTACTTTGTGGTTGGGTGGAAAAAGCGCCTCAACCTCACTCTTGGCCTCAACTTGCAGAAGACCTTTATAGTCATGGCGGTTGAGGACAAAGATTTTTATAATATATGATTCATTATGGATGTACTTCTTTGTAATATTCTTGTATGGCTTGCTTAGCCAATTTGTAAAATGTATATTTATTTTCATTGATGTAATTGTTGTATTCTTGCAAAATATTTTACTTGTAACATTGAAACAGATGTAATGTGACACCTTTTTTGGTGTGTGTAAATGAAGTAGATTTGAATTTCATTATTGTATCTTGCTATTGTGCAATTTATCAATATTTTATTTAATATATGCTTCACTTTCCTTATTTGGAACAAGTATTGATTTTTGGAGTACTATTTTTAGTATGTGAGTTTTTTGTGCTTTACATTTGGTATCAATGCAAAAGATAATTGTGATGCAAGTTAATAGCAAACCAAATGTAAAACATGAAAAACTCACATACTGAAAATAGTACTCCATAAAACAATGCTTATTTCAAATCAGGGAAGTGTAGCATATATTAAATAAAATATATAAATTTGCACAATAGCAAGTTACAATAATGAAGTACAAATCTCATATTACATCTGTTTGAATGTTACAAGTATAAGTTTTGCATTAATACAACAAATACATCCATGAAGATAAGTTTACATTTACAGATTGGCTAAACATGCCATACAAGAATTTTGCAAAGAAGTACAACCATAATGTATCATATAGTATAATAATTTTTGTCCTCAACCGCCATGACTCTAAAGGTCTTCCGCACGCTGAGGCCAAGAGTGAGGTTAAGGCACTTTTTATGCCCAACCACCAAGTATTGAACTTCCCCGGGTTTCTTCCTAACACAAAGCAAACACCGACCCTGCACGAGGAGCCTAGCAACCTGAAATGGTATAAGTAGGGGGGAATCTCTCGATGCGTTCCTGATGCCTATATGCATTCCTAAACTAGAAAAACATAATTTTTGCATACAGGATGTGGCAGAGACATAAATAACATACAATCTAGGCTTTTCAAAACCATCTATTTCACTGGTATAGTAGCTTGGCCAAACAATAATCAACAAAATGGTAATTTAGAAAAAATAAATTACCATCTCTCAAAGCCCACATTTGGCATCCTGTCCCAGATGTAATTCCATATAGATAATAAATATAACATAGCATCTCATAAGCTTGTTAAAATAATAAACATTCACTAATCATTAAGCTCTTTCGGAAACACCTTTTTACTCCAAGTTGTTTCCTCAGACCAATGGTGAGACAGAGAGGGTGAATTAGGTAGTGGAGGATCTCCTTAGAATGTACTATATGGATCAACAACATAAGTGGGTGGAGTACCTACCTTTAGTGGAATATGCATATAATAACTCATATCACGCCTCTCTAGGAATGACACCTTTCGAGGCTTTGTATGGTTGCAAATGTCGTACACCTATCAGTTGGGATAAGGTGGAAGACAGGATTGTCATTGGGCCAGAGATGTTGAGAGAGATGGAGGGTCAGATGAAGCTAATTAAGGAAAAGTTGAAACAAGCTTCAGATCGCCAAAAGAGCTTTGCAAATAGGAATAGAACATTTAGACAGTTGTTAGTGGGAGATAAGGTCTTTTGTAGGGTTCGACTGTAGAAGAGTTCAATCTCATTTGGCAAGAGCTCTAAGCTTTCCCCTAGATACGTTGGGCCATTTGATGTTTTGGAAGTTATCAACCCGATTGCATATAGGCTTGCTCTACCACCTGCTCTATCTCGTATACATAATGTCTTCCATGTATCCGTGCTTTATTCGTACCATCCGGTTGTTTCTCATATTTTTGACTGGCGTGAATTGCAGGTTCAGGATCCAGGGGTGGTGCTAGTGGAGCCCACTAGGATATTGGAGAGACACAATGTTAAGTTGCAGAACCGAGATGTTGTGCAACATAGGGTCTAGTGGGACCAGTATTCAGTGGATAGTGCCACTTGGGAGAATGCATAGGATATTGATAGATCATTTCCGCAATCTGGGATTTTAGCATACTTTTATTTTTGCATATTATGACTTTTATTATATATACTGGATGTTTAAGACTTTTTACGTAGATGTTTTGTAATAAGACATCGAGACGATGTATCTTCTAAGTGGGGAAGGATGTAACGTCTTAGACTTTGATGCTAATTGAATTTACTTTATGTGGAACTGATCTTTGGATTATTGTGTGGTAGATTAATTATTATGCTATTTTGAAAGATGAAATAAGTAAATGATTATTTTATTTTGGAAAAGATGAAATGCAATTAATATTATTTTATTTGGAAATGATACAATATAGAAAATGTTATTTTGGAAATCAATATTGCTTTGATTTATGTTTGGACACTAACCTATTAATGGGTTCCTGAGTTTTGATGAGTTGTAGGTTGTCAAGACCAAGGTTGTGGTTAAGGTGGAGGAGGTTAGCTACCTGACATGGTTAAGATGGAATGGTCTTTCTTGCACACACAAACACTTAGTAATCATATGTAGTTGCATTAGAATTTCATTTAATTAATCATATTATATTGTTTCTTACTTTATAGTTAGTTATTAAATTAATTGGTGATAAAAATTAAATGCACATAGAAAATAAATAAATAGTTTTATTTTATTTTATTTCTTGATTTTATTTGAGGAATAAATTATTTGTATTTATTGTTTTGTGGATAATTGTGATGCATGGCTAATAACTCATTGTTTTGTTTTCGAAAATCCAATGATTTACTTGAAATCTATCCAATAAAACTAATTTTTAATATTAAACATGAGTTATTAGCCATTCATCGCAATTATCCACAAAACAATAAATAATATTAATTTAATCTTCAAATGAAATCAATTAGCATCAAAGTCTAAGACATGACATCCTTCCCCACTTGGAAGAGACATCGTCTCAATGTCTTATTACAAAACATCTACATAAAAAGTATTAAACATCCAGTATATATTTAATAAAAGTCATAATATGCAGAAATAAAAGTATGCTAAAATCTCAGATACAGAAATGATCTATCAATATCCTTTGCATTCTCCCGGGTGGTACTATCCACTGAATATTGGTCTGATTGGACCCTATACTACACAACATCTCAGTTCCACAACTCTACATTGCACCTCTCCAAAATCGTGGTGGGCTCCACTAGTAGCACCCCTGGATCATGAACCTGCAATGCATGCCACTCAAGAATATGAGAAATAGTCGGATGGTACGACTTAGGCAAAGAAACATGGAAGATATTATGTATACGGGATAGAGCCGGTGGTAGAGCAAGCCTATATGCAACTTGGTTGATAACTTCCAAAACATCAGATTGCCCAACGTATCTAGGGGCAAGCTTAGAGATCTTGCCAAAAGAGTTTGAACTCTTTTGTAGTCAAACCCTCAAGAAGACCTTATCTTCCACTGAGAACTGTCTAAATGTTCTATTCCTATTTGCAAAGCTCTTCTGGCGATCTGAAGCTTCTTTGAACTTTTCCTTAATTATTTTCATCTGATCCTTCATCTCTCTCAACATCTCTGGCCCAATAACAATCTTGTCTTCCACCTTATCCCAATTGATAGGTGTACAACATTGCGGCCATATAAAGCTTCGAAAGGTGTCATTCCTAGAGAGGCATGATAAGAGTTACTATATGCAAATTCCACTAAGGATAGGTACTCCTCCCACTTATGTTGCTAATCCCTAAAGTACATTCTAAGGAGATCCTCCACTACTTGATTCACCCTCTCTGTTTGACCATCGGCCTGAGGATGATAAGCTGAAGTAAAGTTCAATTTTGTCCCCAAAGAAGCGTTCAATGTAGTCCAAAACCTAGAAGTTCTGTTGGATGCACCTGCTCAGCCTTAACTCATTGGCATTCTAAACATCAGCCTACAAAAGCAGTAACATCCCTCCTAAGACCTGGCTAGAAGTACAATGGTCTGAGTCCCTCTAACATTTTTGTTACACCGGGGTGCCCTGAATAAGGTGCATTGTAAAATTCTGCTAGCACTAATTCCCTCAGTCCTGCTGAATTAGGAACATACAACCGTCACTGGTATCTTAATAGTCCATCAGTCTCAAACATGTATCCATAATATCTATGATCCGAAGGATCTTGCTGTAGGGATTGTTTCACCCTATAATTATGCTCATCTCCCAACAAAGCTTGAACCTCCCGCTGTCTAAAATTCGACCTTATAGTGACCATAGCTGCAAGATGTCTCCTGTTGCTTAGGGCATCTAGTACTCTATTTTCTTTTCCTTTTATATACTCAATGCCAAAATCATACTCGCTCAAAAACTCCAACCATCGTATTTGATGAACATTCAAATTGGGTTGATTGAAAATGTACTTTAGTCCCAAATGATCTGTTTTCAATTCGAAAGGTTTTCCCAAAAGATAGTACCTCCATATTTGAAGTCCATGCACTATGGTAGCCAACTCCAAATCGTGTGGTGCATAGTTCAATTCTAGCTGCTTCAATTTCCTAGATTTGTATGCCACCACCTGTCTGTCCTGCATAAGAACTGCTCCTACACCCTCTCCTAAAGAATTCGTTATCACTGTAAAGTGCCCATTTGGATCCGACAGAATCAAGATAGGTGTAGAAGTAAGTTTCTCCTTTAACAACTAAAATGTCTTTTCACACTTATCACTACATTCAAATTGTTTTCCCTTTCTTTGGAGTGCAATTGTTGAGAACCCCCTGACAAACTTTCTATCATAGTAGACAAGCCCCATAAAGATCCATACTTCTGATACATTTTGTGGCGCTGGTCACTCCATGATTGGTTTGATCTTATTTGGGTCCACTGCTATCCCCTTAGCTGAAATAACATGGTCGAAATAGTGCACCTTGCTCTTGTAGAAAGTGCATTTTGTCATTTTCCCAAAAAGCTTATGATCCCTCAAGTGCTGCAATAGTATCCTTAGATGTTTGTCATGCTCTTCCTCTGATTTGGAATATATCAAAATGTCATCCAGGAAAACTAATACAGAGTCATCCAGGTAGTCTCAGAAGATGTTCATCAAATTAATAAAATCTATTGGGGCATTGGTTAGCCCAACACCGTGAACTCATAATGCCCGTATCTAGTCTTGGATGTAGTCTTGGAAATGTCTTCATCTTTTATCCTTAGCTGGTGGTATCCCGATCTCAGACCGATCTTCGAGAATACCCTAGCCCCTTTCATCTGGTCAAACAATTCATCTATCCTAGCGAGTGGGTATTTATTTTTGATGGTAACCTTGTTTAGCATTCTATAATCAATACACATCCTTAAGATCCCATCTTTCTTCTTCACAAATATGATAGGTTCTCCCCATGGAGACACACTTGGCCTTATAAATCCCTAGTTAAGCAACTCTTGCAACTAGGTCTTCAACTCATACAATTCAGTTGTGTTAATCTGCTACGGTGCCTTAGACTGAGGCTCAGTTCTAGGTAGCAAGTCTATTGAAAAATCAAACTCTCGTTTAGGTGGTAACTCATTCAGTTCATTAGGAAATACATCTTGGAATTCCTTCAGAATAGGATGGTCATTAGCTGACGACTTGGAGCTATCAAGGTCTCTGACCTTTACTGTATAGATAGCACACCCTTTTTTGCTAGGCTTCTTCATCTGCATGGCATAGATATGCTTGAATTCTAAGGGTTTTTTTAAACCATGAATCTCAACATGGTTACCCTGATCATGTCTAAGCATTTCATTGTATTCTCTTCACAATCTACAATGGACTTATGCTCGGTAAGCCAATTTATTTCCAAGATTACGTCATATGACTCTAGGGGTATTACATACAAGGTAACCCGCATCTCAAAGCTAGGAAGTTCAAGTTCGCTGTAGGCAAGACATTGCTCTACTGTTTTCTCTACCTGATTTCCATATTGGACCTTCCATGAATTAGCCATGTATCCTAGCTTAATAGATAAAATAACATGTGGATCTACAAAACACTCAGTGGCTCCAGATCAATTAGGATAGAAATAGGGCATCCGAAAAGCTTACTTGTACACTGGATTAGCGTAGCCTGGAAATCAGCTTGGCAATTATCTGTTGCCACATGAATGTGATGCTGGTTCCTAATTTTCTGATTATTCACTCTCTGAGGACAAATGTTGGCA
>VDFB02190179.1:0-14647 GCA_007258455.2 Sequoia sempervirens
TTCTATATTCTTGGTAACCAAAATAATTCATGTAAGCAATTGTAAACAGTATCATGTGGACCTCCAAACATAGGACCCCCTTAATATGCAATTGTAAAACAGTTTTCACCAAGAAAGTCAACAAGGGTACTCAAATCATTGTACCGCCAAAATTGTATTATAATCAGTTTATATTTGTCTCAAACAAAAATAGTTATTAGCAGTATTACATGTCATAGAATATTCAAAGCACATCTGATACCGCAAACATACAAGCCATATTGCTTGTTAATGCCCTGTAGCATTAAAACATGTAGCCAAAATATAAAATTAGTATAACCTACACTCCCCTATAATATCACGAATTGCATTACATCGCCACTAATATTTTCATACATCCAATGGCACCTTTACAACAAAGAGCCAAGACTATCCCACCAGCAAATCTAATCTAACCCACCACCAAAAAAGTGAAGTTGCTCTTCTAAGATGGAAAGTGTAACAGTGCTGCAGCGTATGGTCTTGCGACCACCCCGCATAAAAAGTAGTCCGGCCATATCCCTTTGCTATGCATAGTTTGTTCCATTCGTTGGACTCTCCATCTAAAATAACTTCACTTTTTAATTTATGGAGTTGAATGCATGCAGTTCCATGTACATATGAATATGGAAGTGAGGTTCCGGTAAATGAAAATTGGAATAGATTGAGAAATGCTCCATTTAATTTGTAAATTTGTAATGGTGGTTTGTTATGGAGTCTTCAATTTGTGTCCTTTTTCAAATTTGAAAACTTGTTTGGATGCATTCAATTGCATAGATTGTATGTATTCATGGCATGCAATCTTTGTTTGCTTCTCGAGCGATTAACACATTGTTTATGGTGGTTGCATGTGGCAAAAGAGGAGAAGGCATATATATGAAAGGCAATGGAAAATTAAATATATGTATGTGATAAATATATATATATACATATGAATATAATTTGCCACTGCCTTTAATATTTTGTTGTTATGCACAATCTTTAACTCTGCAATATGCCTTTAATTCTTTTTGTGTTATACTGTAATATGATAATGGGTTAAGTTGTTTTCATTTCCATGTTTGGTAGTAACAATCAAATAAAGAAAGCATTTCACAGACAAAATTGTTGTGCATGAAGCATGACAACAATTGAAGCGGAGTTGTGGTAAAATGTGGAAATCTCTGGAAAATTGGTAAATGGATTTTTATGGATGTTTGAAAGGTAATCCTAGAAGGGTTGTTGTCAGTGGTGTGATCAAAGATGAGAAAGGAGCTTATTTCTTGGGGTAAAACAAAGGTCCAGGAACAACTACTAACAACTGTGTTGAGGCTTCAGTTCTTTGGATCGGAGCCAGATTTTTAAGATAAATAGGCTACAATAATGCTATTGTAGAAGGCGACTCAAAATTGATAATAGAATATCTTAACAGTAAAGCTAACATCCCTTGGGAAATTAAAGACATGTTGGATGACTACAAAATAATTTTACAAGTGTTACAGGGTGTGAAAATATGGCATTCACTAAGGGAAGGCAGTAGAGTGGCGGACGCAATGGCCAGTCTAGGTATCAATGATGAAACTTTAATAAATTAGGGTTTTAATGACTTGCCTAATTAAATTAAGGAAGCCCTAGTGAAGGACAAAATGGGGAAGAAATATTTAAATATAGGTTGCTATGGCGAGATTGATTAATTTCCTCATGGTTGGCGTTATGAATAAGATATGGAGGGGCCCATAGAAGCAAGCTAGCATGCTAAATAAAGGATCTTGTAAACATAGTTTAAATAGATTGCAAAATCTCGAAATTAGGATTAACAAACATGGGAATGTTCATTCGGATGGTAAGGTGGCATACTTAAAAAAGAAAATTTTAAATCATGAAATGAAGAGCATGTGGTGTAATTCAGTGGCCCGAATTGTGATGGGATAGATGGAGACGTATGGGTAATATAAAAAAAGAAGGAATAAAACAAAATTCATCATTACTAGTAAAGGAGGCAGAGGTGTAGCTAATAGGAATGATTATTGGCGAATAGGTGACAATTGTGATGAGAAGTGGTGCATGTATTATAGAAAAAAGCCTACATTGTTGTGTGATCAAATGAATAATCACAAAGTCTCCATTCGCACTGAGTGTGTTGAGCTTCATGTGGCGAGTGTGGTGCACGTTGAAGGAAATAGGAGTGACTTTCTTCTTGTCTCAAAAAGTTGTTACAAATCTCATAATATGGGAGGTCCCAGAAAGCGCACGGAGCTGCACAAATTTGACTCGCTCCAAAATAATGAGTTGTGGAGTCTATTTGAAGAGGATGGTTTCACGCCTTACTTTGAGGCAATGGAGGGATATAATTAGATATTAAGCTACAAATTTTATAATGCGTGGAAAGACAACAAGGTTACTATGGGAGGGATTTAGTTTAAAGTGGATCCTAAGCTTATTACGGAAGCTACAAGCTTGGCTTATGAAGGCACGAAGGTTGCAAAGGTCAGTAATGGTAAGTATAATGACTATTTTGATAAGTTTTTCAAAGGAAAGGAAAAACCTGAACATTTTTAAAACAGGTATTCTAGGGTAAAGCTACCTTCTCCTTACCATAATGTATGCTTCATTGTGATGAAATATTTTACCTTGGAAGGTCGATACCAATTTGTCCATGGCTACCATTTCCCTATTCTCAACCACATTAGGCATGGGGAAAAAATCAGCCTACCCTTCTTTTTGTTTTTCTCTTAGGCAAAGCCTCACCCACGATGCTAATCCACCGCTTCATCAGAGCCTTATTAGAGCCATTTGCAAGTTTGTGATTTCTAAAACCCCACAGAACAATTTGATCCTAAAAACCATTGAGAACCCTAATCCTCAAAGCTCGATGAAGATTGAGCTTTTGGAAAATTCTCCCACCTCAACGCCTAAAAGTTCTAAAAAGAAATCCAAAAAAATGAGAGTTCTGGTAGGAAAAATCAAAACCCTAAAATTGTTGTTTGGGTTTATTTACTTGCGGTCACTCCTGAAAAAAGGGAAGATGTAGCTATGGAATTAGAAATGAAGAAAAGAAAGAGGTTGTTTTTAAAGGAATTGGGCGAAGAGGTGGAGGCCATTACAATCCCTGATTATAATGAAGTTGAGGGTTCACACTAGGGGGAGAGAAGGTCTAAAAGATTAGCCATGGTGGCATCTAAAGGAAAAGAGAAAAAGAAAAATGTCCAAAGCCCAGATGAAACCCAAAGCCCTCCAGAAAGTATAGAAAAACATGTTGAGCATAATGATTCCTCAACAAAGGAAGCTCCTAACAACCTGGGTAATGACTCAACTATGAGGATTCAGAGGAGGATAGTGAGGAAGATTAGGGTGAAGAGTAAAGGGAGATGTCACAACAAGAGAATGTCCAGGAAGAGGAAGAAGCTAATCAAAATACAATTTAGAATACTGATAAAGAGGAATGAAAGGTGATGAAGATGAGAAGGGGAGAATCAACAATTGGAGAGGAAACTGCAAATGTTGGAGAAGAAGATTTTTGAGATGGAGGGGGACAACACAATTCAAGCTCTTGAGAATCTGATCAAAGGGATAAAATTTAAGGGAAAGACCTGAAAGCCCCTCGGAGAAAGGAATGCAAGCTAAAGGTAATATTCAAACAATCTGTGACTCTAGAACAAGCAGAAAGCTAAGAATGTGTGTGTGGTGGTGGATACGTTAGATGAAAAAAGTTGTGATGGCCACTGTCTCAGGGCTGGGAAAAATAAAGAAGCAGCAAAGGAAGAAAGGAGCAACTGACGAAGAGGACCTTGCTAGTAATGTGGAACCGAAGACAACAAGACGGATTCGCTCAAAGCTTGAAAGCCGATTGAAGATGCTTAGGTAAAGGCAAAGAAGTCAGTACACAAAGGGAAATCTCGCAGAAAAAATTCGCAAGAACGCCAGACGCTGAAGTAACGCCAGACGCATTTTCTCAAAGAAATGTGTACGCTGGCGGCGGATCGGGTACCCCAGCCCCGGGATCCGAATGCATGCCGCTCACCGTACGCTGAACGAACGCTGTGACAAGCTTCGAGAAAGTATTTATTTTTTTAAATAAACGACTATAATTCATTTTCCACCATTTTGATCTGAGGGTGATTAGAAGAAAGCAGAGCGCGTACGCGTTTTAGAGGTGACCAAATTTTCACTGCACCTCCTTCCATCGACACTAGCAACCTCGTCGACTTCCAGGTTTTTTGAATTCTTCATTTTTTTTGGTTTATATCTTTTTTTTTGTTTTTTAATTAGTATTTAATTTGTGTTTAGCTCAATATTTTATTGTTTTTAATTGCATTTAAAAAACCAATAACGTCAACGAAATGAAGAAATTTAAATTGTAAATTGAAAACCCTAAAAACTAAACCTAAATTGAACACATTTAAAATGTAGAAATTTCAAAACCCTAGGTTACAAAATTTCCATAGGTCCCTAAAAACTAATTTACATTGTAGGTTAATCTTTGGACCTAAACCCTAAAATGTAAACCTAAAACCCTATTTACCATAATTTACGTAAACCTAAAATGGGCTATTTTACGTAAACCCTATTTCAAAGGAAGAGTCTATGTCATAGAAACATTTCAAAAAATATATGATTAGATAAAAAATTGGGTCTAGGGTTTAGGGTTTTGGGTTTAGATCTCCTCTTCCTTTTTAAATCATCCAAGAGTGCTTGGAGGTCCAAATAGGTTCAAAATCCATCATGTGTCTTCTATATGTTTTCATGTCATCAAATCTCTAAATCTAAACCCTAAACCCTTATTTACCATTCATTTTGTTGTAGGACCTTAAAATTAAATTTGGTTGCCTTAGGCAACTCCACCAAATTTTATTCCCTTAAGCCATGGAACATTTTTTCCTAGTCCACCTTACTAGACATAGATCCCCTTAAGCCATCCTATCACCCTAAATCGTAAATCGATGTCTTAAGGGGTCCTAATATGACATTTCTTAAGGGGATCAAAGAAGTTCTCAAAATTTGGTGAGTAGAGCTCAATCTCATCTTTGTTTATTTTGTACATTGCAATTAGGTCACTAGTGCATATATCTATGTGTCCCTTTGAATGTATTCTATTAATTTTTCATTCTTATCTTTAGTATTCTTTGAAAACAATGAATGAGATTATAAATTTTAATGTTAGTGAACTAAACTTATAATTTCTTCTTAACTACTTTGTCCCACTATCTAGAGATCTTGTGTCTCTTAGATGAGTTCTTGAGAGTTACTTAGGCCAACTTGTATAGTGAAGTTGAAATAAAGAGATTGTATAAGAGTTATTATCTATTTTAGGATGGGTCAACACATGTGAGAGTCATAAAAAATTACTTACCATAGTATTTTCATGCATTATTAGTGACTGTGGTGTTGCCATTTTGTTATTTCCTAGGAATCCTTATGGACCTATATATTGGATTCTTTGGGTAGAAGATGTATGCAATGTATTTTATAGAGTTATTCTATCCTTTTTTTTAATAGGATTAGGATTTTTGATATCATTGTTGTATTCTATAGAATCCCTATGAGTATATTATAACCATAAATCATCTAACAATGCATTGAGTTGTGTGGTAAATTAGAGGATAGTTATTCTTGAAATAGGATTCATAAAGTATATTTATATCTCTTTCCTTCTTATAGTTGCATATATTCTTATTTCTCTCTTTTTTCCTTTATAGTTGTAGATCTTATTTGGTATTATGAGACTATCCTCTAAGATTAAATTTCTATTTTCATGTATTATGTGGTCATGTACAAAATGGAAGATTTTTCATGTTGGGTTCTTGCTTTTGGCTTCTTAGTTACATGAGAAAGTACTAGTTGTTTTGAATACTATTTAAAGTTCTTACATATGTTGGTTTCATTCTTTAAATCCATGGTTAAATAGAAGAATTGGATTATTGAACCCTCATTACATGTTAGTTGTAGAGTTGATCTCTTAGCACGACCTAGAAGCTCCCAAAAAACCTTGTTCTTCTATTTGGATGTACAAAGTGATGGTTGTGGAATATTTTGGTTGCTTAAATTTCCTAGATAACCCTCTAGCATTTTTAGATATTCAAGTATTACTAATGAAATATTGAATTTATATGTGGTAATACTCAAGATGTGTGAGTTGTATAATTTTTTGGTCTTCCTATACATATAGGTTGCATTAAAATTATAGTTGGGTGGTCTACAATAATATATATATTTTTAAAGTGTTGATAGTGTATTATGTGTATAGGGATCAATCCACTTATGCTAGGGAGATGATATTCTTGAAGGATGTATGGATGAACTCATTAAAATAAAGAGTTAAATACCATTCTAATTGTTGAGAATGAATAATTTTTCCTTCACTTTGGGATTAGCTAGACCTAGGAGAGTATTCCTAGAGGTAGCCTTTAATAATATTTAATCACAAATAAAGATATATTTAAAATATAAAAAACTATAATAGTATCTATATACATGAAATTTGAAAATTTAGATAAATCAATTTATGTCCTCAGATTTAATTAAATTTTGTCATACTTGATTAAAATACATCTATTCATTTTGAATTGTAGGACCTTAAAATGAAATTTGGTTGCCTTAGGCAACTTCACCAAATTTTATTCCCTTAAGCCATGGACCATTTTGTCCTAAGACCTTACTACACATAGATCCCCTTAAGCCATCCTATACCCTAAATCGTAAATCGATGTCTTGAGGGGGAATTTGACATTTCTTAAGGGGATAAATTTGGTGAATAGAGCTTGACCTCACTCATCTTTTTTTTATATTTTGTACATTGCAATTAGGTCACTACCATATATCTATGTGTCCCTTTCAATGTCTTCTATTAATTTTTCATTCTTATCTAAATAGTATTATTTGAAAATAATGAATGAGATTAAATAAATTTTAATAAAACCCCATAATTTCATAAATCTACCCTTCATATTAACAACCCCACACTGGAATCAATTTAATGTGTGTACATGCTATGAATTTTAATGTTATGGATTTTATTTAATGTTATTTACAAATGGTCTTCAAATGAAATATATTTTGAATTTGTGCATGTTCAATGTGATTTTTAAATAACTTTCAAATTTTGTGCATTATTTAATTAGTTTGTTGATATATATTTTTTAATTGTTTAACATGCAGTTGCCATATCATTGCTCACATGGATCCGTTGTTTAATTTAGAGGATTTTATGCCCAATCAAGAAATTCCTATAGATCCCATACATCCCAATCCACCACATGAACATTATAACCCTAGCACACCTCCACATTCTCCACCACCAAACCCCCCACCCCCTCCTGTAGTTGATGAAGATCAATTAAGAGAGAATATTCGAGCAAACCTCATTGTCATTCAAGGAAATATAGATCTTATAAAAAATGAGCCTAGAGTCCCTCCCCATCTCGCACGGTTTGCATCTACGATGCAAACTATTGTTGATTATGTTCGATCTATTGATGCGGACCTAGTTAGGTTCCATCAATGGAGAGAAGAGAGGAGACAATTCTATGCGGATGGATTGTCATATAAAGAAATCAATGACCTGAAAATTACCAAACAAGCCATGTGCCAATATTTTATTAATCCTCAAACAAACCAACCCATTCCACCCACGAAAAAATGAATTTCAATTTTATGGTGTAGGCACCCGCAGATAGCTGCACATTTTTGGGACAGATGGTGGATGGTGTTTGATACTCCACCACATGGAAATAGTGAGGTGCCCTTATACTTTTTCAGAAAGTTATGGGCTAAGTTTGAGTTGGGTAAAAAACCCAACTATTTTGATGAGGGTCATTTCAGGGGAGTTGGGTGTAGCATCACCTCAACGCTTAGACTAGGAGCCGCGTCGATCCTCGGTGGCGATGCTCCAATTGCTCAATGTTCTCTTCCTTCTCTAGTGTTCTTTACTGCATTTCAGCCAACAAACCATGTTATCGACGTTGGGAGGGGTGGGTTCACTTTCGGGCCGTCCTCCATTTCAGTCTGCACACATCACGGTAGAGTGTAATAGAAACATGGAGGCTTTCGGGTATGGACCCTAGGACATCACTGTGTGACACACATGCATCTGAGATGGGGTCATGCACAGTTTACTATATTAGGGATTTGATACTGCGGTGTGTTCATCTTTTTGAACTTAAATTTAATTCAAGTTTGAGGGAAATATGAAAAATTCATGTAAATAATAACATCAAATTATATATATAATATAATATTAATTCCAATAAGTGTTTGAATTGTGAATTATGATGTATATTTTTTAGAAACTCAGCATAATAGTCATGCGTGTGCATATAATAAGTCATGAATCTAGGCTCACCTTTTGGATAGGTACTTGAACCAATATATATATTAAATAATTTTTGTGGATATATATATCTAATTTAATTTTAATGTGTACACATGTGTGAATTGATATATTATATCTAGATGTAGGGAGGTCATACAATACCTAGTACTAACCAACCACAAGTTACAATGGTGAGCACTCCTGAGACATCATTAGCTCAAGTGCGTGCTTTCAAAAGTTTGTTAAGTTTAAATTAAATAGACATCATAGATCTAATTTATTTTTTTCATTTACATACACATGTTTCAATGATCTATACGAACTGTTGTACATCTATATGCAGGAATTTCATGAGATACTAAGACATCGATGGCATTTATGCATAGGTGATCTTGGAGTCGTGATCATGAGATCATGTCATTGGGGTTGTAAACTTTACTTTAAAATATCTATACAATTTTACTTGGACCTTTTAAATATATATATTTTACGGGTTTTCCATGATATTGTTTAGCTTTATGAATACAAGGGATACTTGAGTAGATCAAGCATTTTCATCTTCTCAAGTGACAGTTATGCTACCCGTTGAAGAAAATGTACCAGTTACAGATTCACATGATCATATGGTAATTTATGCATACTAGAAATCATTTTTACTATATATAAATACTAGATATTTAATTAAATTTATTTTTATCTAAAAGTTTATATTTTCATGTTTAAATATGTTTTAATTATATCAAAATTTCTAGAAATAAATTTAAATCTAATTTCAAGTTTCTTGTACTCTTTTACAGCATGATGCAGGTACATCTAGTCAACATGGAACGAAGAGGAGACTTGATTTGACCGATCAGCCTAAAAGTTAGATGGTTTAAATATATTTTATGGACTATAGATCTCTAGTTTTATTTAAATATATGTGTTGGACTTGACATATAAATTCTATGGACTATCTATCTCTAGTTTTACTCTGAACATGTTATGTGTTGGACTTGACATGGACTATAAATTCTATGGACTATCTATCTTGTTATGTTCATTTTCATGATTATATGCACTCATACATTAGACTATTTATATTTTATCTAATTTTCAAGTATTACATGCACTATATAAATTCTTATCTAGAATCAAATTTTATATATATATATATATAAAATTTATCACATGGTTAGGTGACAAATTAAAACATTCCTTAAACAGTTTAGATCATATTCATAATAAATTAAGGGCAGATAACTTTAACTATTTTCCAATTAGATAGCAAATATTTGAATCAATAAACAAAAAAACTATCTCCTTGTACATGTATAAAATGTATAATCTATACAATTGAATAATTATATAAAATGTGGTAAATACAAGACATGAAATGTATAATCTATAAAATTGGAACAAGATATTTAAAAAGTGACATTGAACAAACATATATAATGTATATCAAGATTTTTATTACAACTATATAATATGATGAAACATATATGCGCATGTAGATACAATTAAAACTTATCAACTTTTAGGTGAAGACCAAAAATTGACATTTACATAGTCTCGATAAAATAATTTTTCAGTTCAACAATCACTTCATAGATCGACTTGATGAGAACCTGCAAAAATAATTAATGTAAGTAGCTAAAAAATTTATGATTCATTTAAGAAAAAAATTCATGTGAGAAAAGAATAGTATATAGTAAATTCCATACAAATTCAAAAGATGTTTGCCATAGGATGGATTAAGGGGACCTAAGAGGATATATAGCTTAAGGGGGGGCTTAAGAGAATGGCTTAAGGGGATATAAGAGGATGGTTTAAGAGGATGCATCTCATGAACCCTAGGATATGGCTTAACAGGTCCTAAGAAGATGGCTTAAGGGGAATTATGAGAGTCATTTAAGAGGATGGCTTAAGGGGATGTAAGAGGGTGGATTAAGGGGAGTTGATAAAATGACTCAAAGGGATGTAAGAGAGTGGATTAAGGGGATGTAAAAGGGTGGATTAAGGGGAGTTGATAAAATGACTTAAAGGGTTGTAAGAGAGTGGATTAAGGAGATGTAAGAGGGTGGATTAAGGGGAGTTGATAGAATGGATTAGCATCCAAAGTGCATTGTATATATCAAAATATATCATAATTATTAGAGTCCTTTAAGGGGGTGGCTTAAGGGATGTAAGAGAGTGGATTAAGGGGAGTTGATAAAGTGACTCAAAGGGATGTAAGAGAGTGGATTAAGGGGATGTAAGAGGGTGGATTAAGGGGAGTTGATAGAATTGATTAAAGGGATGTAAGATAGTGGATTAAGGGGATGCATGTTATGAACCTAACAATATGGATATTAATAGGCCCTAAGAGGATGGCTTAAGGGGAATTATGAGAGTGACTTAAGGAATGCAAGATTATGGATTACATGGATGTAAGAGGATATGACTTAAGGGTTCTTTAAGAGGATGGATTAAGGGGATGAAAGAGGGTGGATTAAGGGGAGTTGATAGAATGACTTGAAGGGATGCAAGAGGGTGGACTAAGGGGAGTTGAGATAATGAATTTATACTATCAATTAAATGTATCTAGAACTATATATAGTTACCTATCTCTATATTTGAATTCCATTGTAATATATGTGCATATCTTCTCTTGTTTGTAAAGTATCTAATTTTGGGGGACCTGAAACAAAAAATGATATAAAACTTTAATTAGGAAATGATTAAAGACAAATATATATATATCAATTAAATATATATACGACTAGATATGCTTACCAATATTTATTTACTCTATTGTACCATCTGCATCCTCTCTTTTTTTTAATGCATCTATGATTGTCTTGTGATCATCCATTGAAATTGTCCATAAAACTTTATTAGCAGGCCTCCCTTGATATCTAACTAGTTTTATGTTGGTTGCCAAAATCAAATGTGAATAATGCATAATCTTTTTGTGTCTTTCACTTAAATGCTTCAAGTCACGAAGGCAAGCCATTCTTACTCATTAAAAATATTTACTGAAGCTAGAGTTACTTAACAACAGCCTTGAAGACGGTTGATGCATAAAGTTGTCATCATCCACTCTAGGGCGTGCCAACTTATGTTTCTCTCAACACATCTAGAATTAGCTTGGTAATACTGTCTCATCTTAGAACCTCGAGTGTGACAAAACATACACATGTCCTACAAAAATAAATACAAAATTCAATAAAAAGTGACTTATATTTAATTCAAATATAAACATCCATACATACAAAATTCAACTCAATAAATAATGTACCTTCTTGTACAAGATCCGAAACACGATCATAATCATCTAATGTGAACAATTGATTATCTTCACCAATTATGGTTCCATGTTAGTTTGTTATTAGATGTAAGGCGTTAAGGCTCCATTTGCCATTGTTAGACCATTCATATTTTCACATGCTCCACAATCACGCAATACAAAATTGACCATAAAATTCCAACTCCTTGTCATGTTGTCCATGTGTTTGCATTTTAACTCTTAAACGAATGCCATTTTGTAGATCCATTAATTGTTTCACAATCTTGTTGAGAAAAAATATCATTTTCTTCAACTAACCAAAAGAAGCGTCAAATTATTGAGCTCTCACTTGTTCTTGTAGATAATTTGGTATTGCACCAATCTACAATTGCACATGCATCTCTAAATTTCGCAAGATCCTCAAATTTTAGTTGCTCTCTAGCAACAACTCTTTTCACACATGCACATGCTCCATCGTGTTCTCCCTTACCATGACAGAAGCTTCAAAAACTCCATATGTGTTGGATATTATTTTCCTTTATGAACTCTACATAACCAATAGGAGAACATTTCTAGCATTTTGGATTGACCCGTGCAATTATCTGACCATATAGGAATCAATTTACAGCATTTGAATTCCTCTCTTTTAAATTTTATAAAATATATCAAAACAATATTGGCCTACAGAAACTTCGGATGAATGTAATGCGATTATCACTTACATAAAAATGGTACTCTCTCAAGAGTACTTTCCTATTATCTTACGTACTATCTTACGCATGTCTATAAACAATGTGAACAAATATGGCAGACTACTTGCATTGAATTATATCTGTACGATTGAATTTCTTCTTGTGGAGCAAGAGTATAATTTTCAGAAAAATCAACAACTGACAATATAGTTCCAATTGGGAATGTGTTTTTACATAAACGAAATTGATTATCAAACCAATGAGCATTTTGAGAGTGTTGAACATATTTAGGTACAAACTTATCTTTAATTCATTAATAAACATACACTTTTGTTAACTTTTTTTTTCCACAATTAGCTCAACACGTTTTCCAGTTTTTCCATCTTTTAAAGAATGCTCAACATTTTTAATTTTTTTTACATCCACTAATTTTTGTCCAAATTCATCTAAACTACTTTCATGCATACATTCTCCTAATAATGAAAAGTTACCACATCTATTGCATTCTCTAGAAATGCATGCTTTTAAAAAAAATGAGTTTCCATTTAAAGAGGGATCACAAAACAAACCTGCTATAAAATATTTGATTCTTTCAGGTGGCATATTAATGCCACAAATAATCATAATTTGGATGGCATGCAAAGTGCGTTGTATATGTCCGAGAATGAATGCTTAATAGCCAACAAAATTGTACGTAGAATTAGTACAACAACAAGAGATTAGATTTAGCATTGATTTCTAACATACCAAGGTTTACGCTTTTTTGAATGATCTTTGACTTATATTAATATTCAAAGGTAAGATTGAAGCATCTTTTTTTTTTTTATATAATTCAGTTTGAGTCATATCTAAGAGATGCTTTGGATGAGGTTCACAAATTTTCAAAACCACCCTTAATTCTAAAACATCTCTAATGTTAGGTGATACTCTTGTATTATCATGCCAAGGTATGAGATTAAATTTTTTAATTTCATTAGTTAATTTCCATGTTTGATCTTGGGGAGTCACCACTAAAAATCCAACATATTTCATTAATAGGATCCTTTTCGGCACTTTCCCTTCTTTTTAGCGGCTCTTATCAAAGTTCTAGGATTTACTTTTACACATTTACTAATTTTGCCAACATTCTTTTTACATTTGAAGTTGTTTTATCAACTAGAAGCTGATGAATTGGTAAAAGCGTGAGCTGCATTCTTATCTTTGATCAAATTTTCCAACACCAATAACATCAATAGCATTAGCAACATTAGATATAACTTGTTCTACTGAATCATCTTTCTTTTTTAATTTTACAAAACACCTAATTTTTTCATCACTTTTCTCATTTTCAACATTCTCATCAATTGCACCATGAGTTGACATTGGAATCCTAATTTCTTTCTATAAAAAAACATTTTATATATTTTATTTCCATAATTTCTAATTTGTCTCAAAGAAACTTTACCATGAAGGTTATCTAGCACATCTATTTCAATTGTAAAAAAAACATTTTCACCTTCATCCATAGGAGTTTCATTTTCATTCACACAAGGGGTTTCATTTTCATTTTCAAATGTAAAAGGGATTTCATTATCATTTTCATTAATATGAGGGATTTCATTCTCATTTACATTATCATAAGATATAATTTCATCATTTTCTTGTTTCTACATTGTTTCAACCCTAATATTATTGATCTCATCAATGGTGTATCCAACTTCATCTAAACAAGCAATATCAATATTATGAAAACGTGGGTTTGAACACATACCTGGATAGATTGTTTGAATAGGTGCATTTTCCATATCATTGGGAGATGGATTTGAAGACACACCCGAAGTTGTTTGCATATCATTCAAAGTTGAAGTTGAAGGCATAGTTGGGTTTGTCTCTATAATTGCATTTTCTTCTATATTCACCATCTCCACATTTGCATCATCTACATTCATTTCATCATTCATGGCTTCCTCTTCAACATTCTTGGAACTAGATGTCTCCAAATATTTCATTTGATGATTCCTTTCTCTCATTTCCCTTTGTCTTTTTGCCTCCTTATCTTTATTTGCTTGAACTTCTTCAGGTGTCATTAACTTTCTACATCTTTTTTTTGTCTTTGCTTATCACCCATGGTTACCAAACCCTCTTTGATGACAAAAACAATAACTCAAAAAAATTATTTCCAAATTTCCACCTCATTCAAATATTCAAATTAAACTAAGTACTATGAAGATCATTTTTTCTATAAACTCTAAAATACAAAAACATCATGAGTACATCCAAAAATTCACTTTTTCCAAATCTTCTTATAAAAAGTTCTTGCACTTGATTCCACTTCAAAAACTTCAACCTGCACTTTGTCTCTTCCAATGATTTGAATAGAATATGCCCTGCACAAGACAAATTTGCAATAAAAAATGCAGA
>VDFB02190180.1:0-12046 GCA_007258455.2 Sequoia sempervirens
GTAACTCAAAGTTGTTTTTAAAATGTGGCCCTTTCTTTTGATGAGGAAAGACCCTCAAGATGGGCGTAGCCTCTTGAGGAGGATTATTTTATTGACTTTTATAAAAAAGCTCATGGGAGGTTATAAAGCAATATGTTGGGCTCATTTTTGGGCATTCTATTCTCATTTTGACAAAAGCAAATTGCAGGTTTGAGCTCTGGAAGAGGGTTTCAGCAGCATATAGGTCTTCTAAGGACGAAATCCCTTGGAGGATAGTGAATAGGACGAAAACCCAGTTCACAAAACAGGGAAATCTACCTAGGGTTTCCATTTGGGCATCATTGGTCTTCATCACAGGTTAATTTGCTTTCAGAATTGATTGCAGCAGTGAGTTATCAGAATATAATTGCGGATTGGGGCTTCTTATCAATAGATATCATCATTTCAGTGCATTCACCAGCTGGCCATACTATTTGGGTGTCATTTTCAGTCAAACCCTAGCTAGAAATTAGGGTTTTCAGACCACTAAGGAGCAAATTCAGTTCGGCCATTGTTGACATGCCTATACCTTGTTACTGAAGTTCATATTGGTCTTGTTCCAAGGGCTGGATCAGCCACATCAAGTTTATTTGGAGTTGTATTGTCAAAGGAAACCATCAAACTATCATCGGGTATGTTCTTGGCATGTTGGGAATATAAATCTTTCATTTGTATGGGGTGTAATAGTGCTGTTACAGCTCTGATAACTTTATATCAGACCTGTTATTATTGTAAATTAGAGCTGATATAGATTAAATAAAGACAACTTTTGAAGTGGAAATCATGTTATATGTTTATGCAATCTTTGTTTATCATTTCTATACATGTTCTTTTTAATTTGGCAACATTAAGCACTCCAACAAGGCTTCAAACAACACATACACATTCAGAAATCAGTCTTTAGACCAGATTACATGCCAACTATTTGACAAAATGTCAAATGTTCAAAACTGAGTTTTTGGGCTATATCTAGCAAGGGATATTTCAGTGGTATCAAAGCCATATTCCTGCTAACTTGTTGGGTAATGATTGTATTCAATTGGTGTGAAATCAGTTGTGCACCAGTCAGTTTGGATTTGGTTTTCAGTTGGGATAGTGAAAAAGGTCATCATGGCAAAGTTGTTTGGCAATAAACAGGCATGGAAAAAAATTGAACAAACACAAGACAAGATCATACAAAAATTGCAGCGTTTAAATGATTCACTTTCAAGGTTGGGACTCTCTAAAGGATCATCCTCACTTTCTACTAGCAAAAGCCCAACACCCTAAAACAAAGAAGCGGTGGTGATTAACATATTTGAGGAGTATAGCATTCTTCCTCAACGTGTTAAGGAGAATTTTCCTTTCAAGGACTACATGGACATGCACCCGAATCTTTGCCACAAGACTGAGCATGCAAGGATGGAATATCACACTATAGCTTATGAATTGTTTAGAGAATCTTCACATATGGTTGATACAACTCTTCATGAGAATGATTGGGTGTCTTCAAGTTCCAATGAGGTATGCAAAAATTTATATGATGAGTTTGATAGACATGTTGATTTGAATCAAGAAGGCATTAGGACAGCCTTGGGTAATGATTCGTCTACATCATCCTTGCAAGAGGTTTCACAAGAGGCTCCTACATTAGAGGCTAGCATAGTTCATGTCAGTGCTTTGGATAGCAATGGTATGGACTCTTGGGGTGATCATAAAGCATCTTCTAGCATGATAGGTGATTCCAATAATGTCACATCACCTACACATGAAGAAAAATCAAAAGATAACAAAGAAAGCATTGGGAGAAAAGAAGCGCTAAAGGTGCAAGAACAAGGAAAGAAAGAGGAATCACTTGCTTGTGATCTGCAGCCTACTAGTGATCATAATCAATACAAAAATCAATCATTATGTGGGAGCCCTAAAGAAGTTAAAACTTTGGATCATGAGGAGTCACCTATTGCACCATTGAGTCTTCATTGTGATCACAAAGTGGAAGAGATTACAGTCATGGATCAGCCCATTAGAGATGTAGCAAACATGATGCCTAGGTATGACACCTATTCTAACTTTTGCAACGACAGTTATAATCATGAGGTAGCATCCATTTCACATGAAGGTAATAATGTTTTTGAGTCTTATGTTGGTACTCAAGTTGAGAGTGTTACACATGAGATATATATTGTGGATTCAAGCCACAAGGGTCTTGATTTTGTCCACCATACTGTGGAAGATGTTAAAAGGACACAATAGTTGTGTGATGAGTGGTCTATGAGAGCTAACAAGGCCAAGATGCTTGCTGCTCAAGCAAGACAACACTTACAAGAGGTCAAGGAAAAATGCAATTTGATAGATAATACAAGCAGACAAAGAGAATCACACATTAGATCCTTGTTACTTTCAAAAGAAGAATGTGTGGATGTTGAGTATACAAGGGAAGAGCTTCTTGAGGTAAGCCCACAAGAAGAGCATGTGGGTTTGTGTAAAGAAGGAAGGAGGAATGATTTAAGAAATTCAGTTTGGTCCAGTTTGCATCATGAAGTTTATAACCTTCCTCCTTTGGAGAGCCCTTTGAAGGCTTAAAAAAATGATGATATGGGTTACACACTTGATGGATCAGCCACAAGTGTTATATCCATTCGTGTGGAATGGAACATTATTGGTTTCATTATGGTTAGTCATGCATCATCTCCAATGGAAGGACAATTGCTAAGGACATATGAAGCATTTTGCTTGAGAGAGCTGATTAGGGGAACTAGGTGGTTTCTTACTAAGAAGATCTTGCATTTTGATAATTGCTGGTTTATCTTGCATACCACACCTTGGAGTCTGCTAGTAAAGGAAAACATATCAGTTATGGAGGAGTATGAGGGACAGTCTCATGATGAGACTAAAGAACATGATCATGAACGACCAACACTAGAACTAGTAAATGAAGGTAAAAAGGTTCTGGAATCTCTTATCTTTCAGGTGCTCCAAGGTACAATCCATTTGTCTTCGAAGGCAAATTATTTGGTTGCAAGGTTTTGGCACTATTTGATAGTGGAGCTACACATAACTACATTGACGATGGTTTAGTAAAGAAAAGAGGTTTACATTGTGAAAATTTTGAGGGGTTTTATGTGACTATAGCAGGTGGACTTACTATTCTTTGCAAGAAGAAAGTGAGTAAGCTTAGCATTATCTTTGGTGAGTACACTCTTTGTGATAGACTTTTATGTACTTGATTTGAAGGACAATGAAGTTGTGCTTGGTATGCAATGGTTACATTCTTTACAAAGGGTCACCCAAGATTTACAAGCAATGGAGTTGAGTTTCATACATGATGGGAAACACATTATCAAGAAAGCTCTCAGATATACTGTACCCCATCAAATAGCAGCCAAATCAATAATAGCTTTGAATCATGATTTGTTTCATGAAGGCATACATTATGCATGCGAAGAGAATTGTATTGAATCAGCACTTGGTAGGTATGTTGAAATGGATGACAAGTTTATGGACTGGCATGACATTATACCTGATCTGTTTAAGGACAACAGTCCTATGGTTCTGCTCTCTCATGAGATAGGCATGCTAACACCTTTGGAGGACAGTTATTTGTGGTCTACTAATGATGGCATACAAAATTGGAGTGTTGGATATGGTAATTTTGTCAGGGTGCTACACAATTTGATTTGGTAAATCAGACTTTTGAAGGTGTGGAAGAGACACAAGAGAAGTGTAACATTTGGCTAGAGAGAGCAAGGAAAGCTAAGTTAGTTGCTGGCCAAGCAAAACAACATCTAGAGATGGTTAAAAGAATGTGGCAAGCAGCTTTGTGTGCTCACCCTGAGTCAGCCATTGATGTTGTGCATAAGTATGATTATGAAGATGAAGGTAACTCAGTTTTGCAGGAGGTATTAGTTCCATTTGGTGAATTGAACCAGCCTACTCATGATTTTGATGGTGCCTTCTTATGGGGGTACATGGATGATTTGATAGTTTATCTTACATTTGTTCCTTTTGCTGGGCTGGGTCAAACCATTGAGTTGACACCATTTTATATTGATGAGAATTCCATAAGGAGGTGTGTGGATTGTTTGCTAGACTATTCTTTATGGGTTGTTCATACCTCGTCATGGCTGGATATTGAAATGTGTGACTCCAGTCTTGGTACAACAATGATGAGAACAATTTATGATGATGGGAATCCTTATGTAGCGGCTGAAAGCAGAACTAGTGATAGTATCCTACCTTCATACACTTGGATTGGCACAAATCATAAATACAAAATGCATATTGCTGTTCTGTTCCATGACAACGAGATGGATGGCAACTACAAAAAAGATATCATTTGGATAAGCCGAAGTGAGGAAAGACAAAAAGGAATAAAACATGGTGTTTCTTGTCCCCATGTGCACCCCTTCAAAGAGGTTTTAGGGCTGATAAGAATAGACCACTTACAGATGGGTAGAGTCAGAGGCATGGCTATCCAATTGGTGAGGAAACGAGGAAGGAAGATTGCGAATCCTTGTCTACTTTTGAGTAGGCACAATCACTCTTTGCATAATTCAAAAAATCATTCTTGTATAGCAGCTACCTCGTGGGTACAAGATGACAAGGTAAATGGTGTAGGAGTTGAAAAGGTTGAGGAAAGGATTGAAGAATCATGCTATGAGGAACCTTGCAGCCTTGTGACACTTAGTGTTGAAGACTTCTTTGAGTCACTTCCAACCCTAATCATTTGGGAAGCTGATGGGACATGTGATTTGGATGATATAATGGAGACTTCAGAATTTTTAGTTGGTGGTCTTGTTGATAACACTCATAGTGGACCAGCCATGCGAAGGTTGCCTTGGATGAGTGCTGAAGGAATCCATAACTCCTCTTTGGTTATGTCATTGATTTATTATCAAATGGTAGCTTTCTATTCTCTGATTGGTGACTTCATCCCCATTAACTTATTATGGGATAGTAGCTGTCCTACTTGGGAGCATATCCATGAGGTCAACAGGGAGTATGACATGGGTTACTTGGACATATATGCTGACACCTATGACTTCATTCTAACTTCAGACTTGAGTTACGACAACATTTGGGGGGTTGATGAGTTGTTCCATGTGCATGTGGGAGTTGATTTTCACGTCTTTTTGATGGTCTACTCATACAAATGGATGGTATGTGATGCTTGTATTATGATGGATATCTATAGCTGGATGGGTAGGATGATTTGGGATCCAGGTATTGACATGGATGGTGCATTGGTATTCAGTAATCGTGGTGAGTTGCTTCAGAAGTTATGGTTATATGGCATGTATATCAGAGTGGAGCAGCGGTTTGGCATACGATTGCTTGGGGACAAGTAATCTCGGGAAGGGAGGACTGTAATATCCCTTCCTTAGGCAGCTCAGACTTTAGCGGAGGTTGGCCTACTATTAGGGTTCCCGTAGGTCAGCAGAGTGGTTAGGGGACCCAATTGAGGGCTGTGGAGCTTAGTTGGGAGCTTTACGAGCCTTTTAGTTTGGAGTTCAGTTGATGAATCCAGGGATAAATTGGAAATATTAAAATTTGCTTTAATGGAATAGTAAAAAGTGAATAGTAACAGAAAATTATAAAATGAATAGTGAAAAGTGCCCCCATCTTAGTAACTCAAAGTTGTTTTTAAAATGTGGCCCTTTCTTTTGATGAGGAAAGACCCTCAAGATTGGGCATAGCCTCTTGAGGAGGATTATTTTATTGAATTTTGCATAGCCTCTTGAGGAGGATTATTTTATTGAATTTTATAAAAAAACTCATGGGAGGTTATAAAGCAATATGTTGGGCTCATTTTTGGGCATTCTATTCTCATTTTGACAAAAGCAAATTGTAGGTTTGAGCTCTGGAAGAGGGTTTCAGCAGCATACAGGTCTTCTAAAGACGAAATCCCTTGGAGGATAGTGAATTGGACAAAAACCCAGTTCACAAAACAGGGAAATCTACCTAGGGTTTCCATTTGGGCATCATTGGTCTTCATCACAGGTTAATTTGCTTTCAGAATTGATTGCAGCAGTGAGTTATCAGAATATAATTGCGGATTGGGGCTTCTTATCAATAGATATCATCATTTCAGTGCATTCACCAGCTGGCCATACTATTTGGGTGTCATTTTCAGTCAAACCTTAGCTAGAAATTAGGGTTTTCAGACCACTAAGGAGCAAATTCAGTTCGGCCATTGTTGACATGCCTATAGCTTGTTACTGAAGTTCATATTGGTCTTGTTCCAAGGTCTGGATCAGCCACATCAAGTTTATTTGGAGCTGTATTGTCAAAGGAAACCATCAAACTATCATCGGGTATGTTCTTGGCATGTTGGGAATATAAATCTTTCATTTGTATGGGGTGTAATAGTGCTGTTACAGCTCTGATAACTTTATATCAGACCTGTTATTATTGTAAATTAGAGCTGATATAGATTGAATAAAGGGAACTTTTGAAGTGGAATTCATGTTATATGTTTATGCAATCTTTGTTTATCATTTCTATACATGTTCTTTTTAATTTGGCAACATTAAGCACTCCAACAAGGCTTCAATCAACACATAGACACTCAAAAATCAGTCTCAGACCAGATTACATGCCAGCTATTTGATGAAATGTCAAATGTTCAAAACTGAGTTTTTGGGTTATATCTAGCAAGGGATATTTCACTTGCAAATTCCTTTCTTCGTTTTACTTTGCTGTTGTTGTAGCACCACGTCCTTAGGAAGTATTGCACCCTTATTTTATACAAGATATTCCATTGAAGGTACTACCAATTCCTCCTTTTCCAACATAGAAGATTCGTATAGCTGGAGATGTTCACAATTCACCACCGAATGGATTTTCATGTAGGAAGGAGATCTAGCCTAAATGCATTCTCCCCAATTGCGTTAATGATTGTAAATTGTCCATACCTTAGAGGTTTAATTTTCTTGGCTTGTCTTTGCATGCTTTCTTCACCTAGGGACAACCATACCTTGTCTCCAACTTCGAGACCATGTGCCACACGATGTTGGTCATGCATCTCCTTATACCAGATTTGTGTCTTTTCTATTTTTGTTCACTTTGTGTTGGATCTCATAGATCCTCTCAATTAATCAATCTTGTTGTGTTTGCCACTTTTGATTCCAATTGTACTTGCTCATCTTGCTGTTCCAATGCAATATCAAGTGGACTAATTGGAATGTAATCCAAACATACATCAAATGGCAATGTCTTATGGAAGAATGGCTTGCTTTATTGTACATAGTGCAAAGGTTCATCCCATGTCATTGGCATCTTACTATTGTAGTTTTGTATGAGTTGTATGAATGTCCTATTGATTGGTTCCATTTGTTTGTTTGACTGTGGATGAAAGGTTGTGCTCTTCTATAGCTTCGTAACTATCTTCTCCCACAAGTAGACAAGAATTCACTCACAAATTGAGCATCTCTATTTGGTGCTATAGATCTTATTAGCATAGTGCATTCAAACTCTATTAAAGAATAACTTTGATGTCTCTGTCTTGGTTATGATTTTCTTGCATGGTGATAGTATGTACATGTTGCTAAATCTGTCCACCACCACAAACAAGTAGTCATTTCCATGCTTGCTAGTTGGGTAACCACCCATGAAATCCATGGAAACACTATCTCACTTCTAGAAGGCACCTATAGAGGTGTGTACTTTCTTTCCACATCTTGGATTTGCAAGTGCAACATACCTGCATCCTCTAATGAATCTTGCTACCTCCATTTGCATTTGAGGCCAACATACATACCTTTGTATGTCAGTCATGGTTTTGCTAACACCAAATTAACCTACTATTTTGGAGGTATGTGCTTCCCTCATAAGTAGAAGATGTGCCTTTGGCACATGTATTTTTCTGAGCCTATAAAGTAATCCATCCTTTAGGTAAAAATCTAAGTTGTTGAATTGCCCATTTTTCCTGTTGATTTCGGGTATGGTACGTCCTAAATTGGGTATTGCCTAGAATCCCTGTGGAATCAAACAAGGTTCATATTGTTTTAGGTAGAAATGTTTCAACTAATTTCTAGTTGAATCCTGATGATTCCACAATCAATGTGGCGTTTCCAAGTAGATTCTGATGTGATTTGAGCATAGTCTTTTTTTTTTCATTTTTTGAATGATTGAAAACCCTAGTCGAGGTCTGACCATTTGTCAAGCATGAAAAAACCATTTCTTCAACTTTTTATTGTTTCAAATGTTTTATTTAAAGTGTGAGTACAGGAGTGTGAGTCTTCCTTCCACCTTTAGTCCCCGGCCTTAACAATCAATCAAATGGAATACCCCTCTCTCCACCCAACAGTTGAATAGAAAAGATTGATCCGTGGGCCGCGACCAACTAAAAAAGTTGTAGGTTGCCTAGTGGGGATGGAGATTTGGGCTGAGGGATGGGAATCAATAGTAGTGAATGGCCGATCATTCCTCTCCTTGTGGTCGAGTTACTTTGTTCCTTGGGACCGAATGACTGGCTTTGATTATTGAAAATAATATTCTTTTATTTTCAATATTTTAGGTTTCAATATTGTTATATGTTAATTATAATATATTATTTTAATTTCTTAATATAATTATAATAATATATGTAATTTAATTTATAATTTTTAATGAATATTATAAATATTAAATATACATTGTAATAGATTAATAGTTTAATGTTTATCATTTAATAATTTAATTTATGATTAATAAATGTAAATGTTTAATAATATATAATTATTATATATGTTGTCAGTAGATTATATTTATAGTTTAATAATTAATTATTAATATTGTATTGTGAATTTAAATTATTATATATTAATATTATATAATATATAATCTTTTAATCTCTATTTATTATTTCTTATTATAATATTAATTTATTAAATTGTATATAAAATAATTAATATTATAATTACACTATATTTTTTAATTTTTGCTTTTAGGCAAATATGTATATATTTATGATTTTTATATGTTTTTTGTATGAGTGAACCCAAATGTACCCAACCCTCAATTTTTTTTTTTGCTGTATCAGTGTACCGTACTTGTACCAATACCCGATTTGGCAACTTAGGTAAAAGTCTTGACCTTTCTTTGGCACACATAGTTTGCCGAGCCTATAAAGTAACTCATCCTTGAGGTAAAAGTCTTGACCTTTTGTAATCCCTTGTTGTTGGAGTTGTTTGTACTTTGTACCATAGCTGAATAACTCGGTCTCAACAATAATCCAAGAGACCAAAATCTTTTAATCACTTGGGACTTGGCAAAAACTAGGGGAAAACCTTGGCAAATTTTCTGAACATGAAAAATCACATAAATTTGTAAAAAAGTTCTTCAAAAAAATACATACTACTGAATTTAGGGAACATATTAATTATTTCCTTTATATATAGATAAAAACTAGTGTTAAGTACACATCATAGACAAAAAAACAAGCTAAATACATATCAACTTTGAGTATCAATATAAATAAAATTACAAACTACAGTTTCAATTTTCATAATTCACTTGCAAATGGCATTTACTTTCTGGAAAAATGGAAATTAATTGAAATCTAGAAAAACTCTTTGATTCTCCAAGTTTTTGGGATGAAGGGGAGGGGTAATGCAGGGATAGGTTTCCAGGGTGCAAATTTTTTCCAAAATTTGGGGATGACGGGGGGATGACTAGATATATATATTTATTTACAATAATTTATATAAATTTAAAATTTATGTATATAAATGTTCTAACATTAATTTAAAAATTTTAACATACAAATGATGGTAGCTCTATTTATTCAATCACATTTTAAGTAAAGTGTTTATATTTGAGTAAATTTCTGAATGTTTTAATTGATTCTTGTTAACTATTGACAAAATACAAAATTAAATGTGTATCCTGACTACAGACTACTTCAACTGTAAAATCACAACTCTATATGCTTGTGACTTCTGTGGCTAAAAATGCTTTGTCTGGCATATAGAATGCCTTCAAAATGTATAAATGATTGCTATCCTGCATTCAAATGCCCACTATTTTCCATAGCTCTCCCGACATTTTTCTTTGCCCTCACGATTCTGTAAATCTCGTATTCTTCACCTGTGGCATTTGCGCTAAGTTACCGATTCGTCCCTAGTAGAGCCCAGATATGATACGGATTCGGGATATGGTACAAATACGATACAAATTCGCATAGGATATGTTTTTCAGCTTGCGGATACGGGTAGGGTACAATCAGTGCTCTGTGGATTCGAAAAAGGCGAATCCGATTCGAACCTGGATTGAATCCTGCTGCATGAATGCCCAGGCTGCGGAAAAAGTGACTTTATTTGCATTTTTTAATTATTTTTTTGACTTAAAGTTGACTTCAAAATAATAAAATATTGATTCTGACCCTAATCTTTGCCTCCAAGGTACGGGTACGGGTACTTTATACTCAATTAGAAAAACTTAATAGAATAAATCAGGGTACAGGTACGAGAATCGATAAATTAGGAGTAGATCATAGATTCTGTACTGACATCCACATTGTAAGATTTGTGTGCTAGTTGTATCATCTAGAAACTAGAATTTCAGGCCTTAGAATCTTTGTTTCTGTTTAGTGGAATAGCTGTACTTGGCTTTCTCTAAGCCAGTCTTCAGATTATTTAAATTTTTCTTTCATTGGTAATATTAATCTCATTTTGCTTGCTTTCTTCCAAAAAAAGTTTATTTGATGACTTTTGAGTATGGGAATGCTTGGTGTACAAAATAAAGTTACATATATTTGTAACCTAGGTACTTTTTGAATAAGTTTGAAACTATTTTTAGACATAATAATCATCATCAATGTATTTGGGGCAGCCTTGTTCAATCATAGATACATATATGTATATATTTCTGATTTTTATACTAAAGTTATTGGAGCAGTCTTGTTTGATATCTTGTACGGTAGTTAGCAAGATTTCATTTTTCATGCAAAAATTAAAACCTTGGTAACTGTACCTACAACAACAGAGATGGTTGTCCTCATTAAACCCTGAAAAAGTATAGGTTGAATGATTATACTTAAAGGTATCCTACAAATCACAGGGGATAGGATTTTTATCTAAAGAGATTTCAGTCTTCAGAACCTTTAATTCCTCAGGGGAAACAAGCCATATATTTGTAACCCAGGTACTTTTGAATAAGTTTTGAAACTACTTTTAGACCTATTAATCATCATCAATGTTTTGGGGGCAGCCTTGTTCCAATCATAATACATATGTATATCATGATATATATATGTATCTATGATTAGTTTAGGATCAGAAATGCAATAGAGTAGAAAACACAACACAAGAGCGATGGAACACAATATTTAATCCTGGAGAAGACCACTCTACTCGAGGGAGAAAAACCCAGCAAGATCTTCTCTTATAAATCAGAAAAATATCAGGGCCTAGAAAGGCCAAATACAATACAATGGATCTGCACTTGCATATGGTGCAATTTCTTGAATACACAAAATATTTAACTCTTCTACTTGAGTCAAATCTGCTGCTCTTGAAGGGCGAACTTGCTGTTGAAGATATTCAAATTGGAATGGATGAATTGATGATCAAATGAGGAGACACCTTCTCCTTTATATACAAGCTAGATGATCTTTCTTTCTAGGGCCGACCTAAACGAATACAAGTTTTATTTATAAGACAAAGGCCGACTTGCCTTGAGATGATTATATTTAGGAGAAAAATAGCTCCTGAAGCTACAAAACACTAACACTCCCTCTTAGCTAGGGAGGTATTTTTCAAATATCCTCGTCATGGAGTCTCTCAACATGACATCCACAATGGCTACACCCATTTGTGAAAAAAAACACATCTCAATCTTAGAGATGTGCAAGGGTTCATCATGGAGTCTCTTAACATGATGGCCACAATGGCTACACCCATTTGTGGAAAACACATCTCAGTCTCAGAGATGTACAAGGGTTCATCATGGAGTCTCAACATGACGTCCACAATGGCTACTCCAATTAGTGGAAAAACACATCTCATCTCAGTCTCAGAGATGTACAAGATATCCTCGTCATGGAGTCTCTCAACATGACGTCTCATCT